>JAVDPK010016665.1:0-17145 GCA_034780415.1 Cichlasoma orientale
TCTTTTATCTGGAAAGTGCTTTGTTCAACTTTGTTGTCTTTTAAAGCGCTCTATAAATAAAGTTGGATTGGATTGGATTGGATTAGATACTCAAGTGGGGTTCAAAACAGAAACCTTAAACTATCTTCTAGGAGCACTGGAACAGAGAAAGACCAGGGGACTGAGACACTCTCTGGAGCTTTGAGACATGGGGCTGGGTCTGCAGGTAGGTCACTATGGAGAAGGAGAGGTGAGGCAGGTGAATGCTGGCAGAGGAAAAGAGATCTGTTTCCTGAAGAAGAGGTAAGTGATGGGAAAGGTTAGTCCATGCTTTAACCAGGAGGCAGTTTCTCTGGAACAGGTAAAATAATAATCAAAATACAAAACAATTCACTGAAGTAATCACAAAGCAGGACTAGTTACCACTGAGCGGTAGTTGATTCTCTGGCAAGAAGCGAAGGCTTCCACAGGTCCTGAAATACAGGAAGTGGACGAGCTTAATGAAGCACAGGTGCACCAGGCTGCTGCAGGAACTGGACTCCACCCTGAGGGGAGGAGAACTAGCCCAACCCACCCAAAACCCAGAGGAATCCCAACACACCGGCACGAGCCATGACAGAGGTGTGTGTGTGTGTGTGTGTGTGTGTGTGTGTGTGTATGCGTGCAGTGTGTGTGTGTGTGTGTGTGTGTGTGTGTGTGTGTGTGTGTGCGCGTGCAGTGTGTGTGCGTGTGTGTGTGGTTCCAACTCTTGAAATTTACTTTATTTTCTCACAGAGCTCTTGAGCTCAGATTGAGTCTACACAGTTACTTCCACAGTGTTACGCATGGCTAAATAATACTTCACTTAAAGTTTCCATAGCAGCAAAAGATGACTAAATAGACTGGAGCAACTTAAATACTGTACCCATCATTCTCACTGTCATTTCACTTCAATAACGTCTCTGTTTAAGCCTAATTTGGTCAGTAGAAGTAACTCACGTCCTCACTTACTGTTGGGTTTTACTGTCTGCTAGAGTTTTGGGGACAGATTATTCCTGTGTTACATGTCGTGCAGCGTACGCATAAAACATTTGGGGTTTTGCTCAGTAGGTTAATTTGGTAAAGTCTCTGATTTAATGAGGGGAAGGAGTGGTATTTTAAAATCACCATCATGGTGGATGGAAAACTTGTTGTTTTCCCTTTTTTATAGAGTACCTAGAGAGGTAGCCTGTCAGATTTTTTCACATGAAAGGCACAGCATCATCATGCTATCACTTAAAAAAAAAAAACAGTGTTATTCTTTTATAATTGTTGGACCTTTATAAATATTTTGTAATTTGAAAGAAGCTTCCATCTAAAGAGACATCAGAAGAGGTACACAGTGGAAAGTACTCAACAAGAGCATGTTAATCAAGTCTGATAGGCGATAAGATTTCAAGTTATTTTTGAAGATGAAACAGATTAAAAATTCAAGGGTTTGGTATCATACACAGACAACAGCGTGTTACACGATTCAGTGAAATTCCTACTCTGCAGATCCACTCAGCAACATCAGACAAGACACTTAAAACGCAATATAAAAATCAGGCCCACTGTGTGAATGAAAGAAGTGAGCAGGATGGAGTGAATCTTAGCACCTCTCAGGATAGGAGGGCAAATTGTGTCTGCACCGTTGGGCTGTTCTTGGTTTCACACTCTTCTGGGTTCTTCCTCACAGGAGTGCGAATAGGCTTTGTAGGGCTCGCTATTGTCCTTAATGACTTTGCTGGCCTTCCTGATGACTTTGGTCTTGGTGGATATTCTGCTGTGATGGTAAAGCTGTTTCCCTGCAGAACAGCAGCAGTAAGTCAACAAGTTAATTAAAGGCTGAAAATAAAGTCGATATAAACTTGCAAACCAGTTTGATTCGGTTTGAGGTAGGGGAGATTTAATAGTCTTGATACATGTATCTTCAAAGAATTTGAATGCGCTTGCTCTCTTCACCTCTGTCTCGCCGATGTGCAGTGATGAGTGCTGTCTGGCTGGGATCATTAGGAGTTCAGTGAAAATCAGCTGAGATAATTATGTAGAACTCAAACCAAAGTACTACTGCACCAAACTGCTCATGTATTATGGACTCGAGGATTTCGTGGTTCACCATTTTAAAGACTGTCGCCAGATCCTGTAGCATATAAGAAACACCAAGTTACAGTATTTTAGTGGTAAAGAGTGTGGCCTGGACTGTATCATGGCTATGCAGTTGTAATTTTTCATACATGGTCACCGAGGAGGTGAGGAATTAGTCTGTCGTTGCCCACCCATGTTTTCCAAAGAGTTTCTCACTGTGGGCCTCTCTGGCTGAGGCTATCCAGGTTCAAAATGACACACATACACATCGCCATGCTCGGGTGCAAACACACACACACACGCAGAAGCACGAGTGTGCTAATGCGTATCACCAAGTTCACACACGGCCATTTGGACCTCTCGAGGATTCTGTAAAAGTGCACGCGCACCCTCTCTCAAGCCAGTTGAAATGATGTAAATGAAAGTATACAAACACTGCACCCCCCCACCCCACCCCCCGATCTCCTCTCTGGTCAAACCAATAAAATATGATATGTCCTGTAACACACTTAGCTGAAGCTGTGTTAAACAGGGACAGTCAAAAGCTGCGTTTCCATTGGGGCTTAAATAAAAATTTTTTTACTGCAGCAGTTGTGGAACGCTTTCAATTATTAAACCATTTTAACACCAGAAGTAAGCTGCTCAAGCCTCTTCTAAAGTTAGCGCTCTCATATTTAATATGAAACACAGAACGCAATAATCAAAGTTACAGTTCAGTAAACACGGGGTTGTATTTTCCTAACCTAAGCCTTGAAATAAGGGAATGGTTGCAAGGAAAAGTGGATACACTGAGCTTGTGTGATGTTACAGGGTTGACAGAAGACTTTTACTTCAAGCATATCCTGGAAAGACTGGTGAGCTCATGGAAAACCTTGATCTTTTACAGTGTCTGCAGGTTCCAGCTGTTTTTCTGGCTTCCCTTTAAGGATTGAATCACAGGATGGCAACGCATTACTGAAAAGTTTTCGGGGGAAGCAGTAGCCAAATGATTAGTAGAAGAGACATTTACGTGGAATGTTGCTGGCTTCCAGAAAGCCTGAAAAATTAGCGGTGAATGTGTCTGCCCAGAGGTGTGAATGTGAGTGCAAACGGTTGTCTGTCTCGCTCCAGAAATCACTGTCTATGAACACAGTTTGCTGCGCAATCCACAAATGCAGGTTAAGGCTTTTTGGAAAACACTGCATCCTCTGAACTAAAGAGGAGAGAGACCATCCCAGTTATTATCACCACTCAGTTTAAAAGCCTGCATCTCTGATGGTATGGGGGTGCATTAATGCCCATGGAATTGGCAGCTTGCACATCTGGAAAGACCACCATCCTCTCATTGAGACAAAGCGGAAAACTGTTCTGTGGTCAGATGAACCAAAATTTGAAATTCTGTTGGGAAAACACAGATGCCACATCCTCTAGACTACAGAGGAAAGGCACCATCGATGCTGAAAGGTATATACAGGTTTTAGAGCAACATATGCTCCCATCCAGATATCTTTTTCAGGGAAGGCCTTGCATGTTTCATCAAGACAATCCTAAACCTCATACTGCATATATTACAACAGCATGGTTTTGTAGTAGAGGAGTCCAAGTACTGAGCCTGCCTGCCTGCAGTTCAGTACTTTCACCAGCTGAAAGAAAGTCAGTGGGAACATGAGAGGGAAAAATGAGAGGAACACTGGACAGATTATTTATTAATAGTTCAAAGGGGGTACATATACAGAAGAAGGTGACTAACTGATATGACAGAAAAAGAAGCAGGAAGCAGAACTAACTCAACTGTACAACAAAGGGATTTCAAAATAAAATAGGAAGTGACTAAACTGAAACCTGACTTAATGTTAAAATGTATCCGCAATGCTTTCACGTCACGCTGTTTGTCATCATCTCTACTTATGTCAACTCAGGTTAAACTTATAATTTTACAGGCAAATTTGTGCTGCTCTTTGTTATTGTCCTTATTGCTGCCTTGAGGGTGTCTACAAAACCCAAAATATGCTGCCCAAGCCCGGAGAAACAGATTGGTATGAGCTCAAAATCCCTGTTTATCAATTTAACTTGAGATCAAGTGAGCATGTTTTTTTGGAAAGGAATTATTTCTGCGTGAGACAGAGGTCATCGCATATATCAGTGTCTGGAAAGAATTGTCTGTTTTTCTTCTTTTTGGGAGTGCCACATGCTTGTTAGGTCATAAAAGGCAAATCCAAAGTATTTAGTAGCTCTTCTTCAGATTTATACATGTGGAAGTGTGCGGTTGTTCAAGTTAGAAAAATGGAAGTGAGGTGTTTACAGGTTTCTTGTCATTTATCATTAAAGCTTTGAAGTATGTTTTGGTCATTTTCAAGACAAATAGCTCAGACTGTTTACTGCTTGGCACAATCTGGAGCTCTGACACACTGACCCAGAGGAGAGGATGTGAGAAGATGAAGATGAGAGGATTGGGGAGTGGTGACAAAGAGGAACTTAGTGTGATGTTTCAGTCAAGTCTAACAATGAGTTACAAACAATGAACAGCCCATTACAACTCACTAATGTTCTGCAGCCACATAAAGCAGAGCCAAACTGTGCAATATGTTACTTAATCTAACAGCAACAGTACAATAATCAACACAGTGTCCAAATGTGTTTCTACTAAAATGCCATGTGTATAAACCTGCTTCAACTGATTTATAACAAAGTTTTTGTTTCTCTTTGTTCTGTTTGCAGTCATTTGGAGTCGTGAGATCCAGAGGTTCTCAGCAGGATGATGCAAAGACTACTTTTAGGGCTTTCTCTCAGTCCTCACAATGAAGCAAACTGATTTGGGGGGGTTAATGGTGGGATTAGGATAGAGCTGGGGTTTGTTTATGTTTCTGTCTGTGGCTATGTGCGAGTTTCCACTACTTCAAAGGCCTTCTGTGCCCCCTGAGGTGCTCATTGACACCATGCAGGTGTTTCCTTTGAGCAGACACACTGTCAACATTTGGGTCAGGAGGCAAAACTTAACAAACTATAAACTCTGGAAGGATAGCCGTTTAGCGAAGAATAATAGTGCTTCTTCCACCAATCGCTTGCGTTTTAGCTCGGAGCTATTAACATCTGCTTGAGTGAAGTGCTAGGCGTGGCTCCTGCTGGTGCTAGAACATCTGAAAAGCTCTTTTAAGAGTCCGTTGCTTCAGGTTTTTCACTTTCACAGCTTGTTGCTGTGACAAGAAAAGCATGCTAAGGTCACGCATACACACAGCTCTAACCGCTCAGCTAGGAAGAAACAACTGCAGTATTTTTAAGCCCCTGGTTAAAACACATGAAATCCTTCAGTAGCAGAGCCAAGAACTTTTTTTTTTTTTTCAGTCTGAGGATCTGCAGCAAAAAGATTTCCATAGAAGTTTTTTTTTTCTGGTCCAAGTGAAGAACAGATCTTCAGATAGACAATATTGACGTCTGTAACAACACCACGCTGTCTGTTGCTCAGTCAGCAGCAAGGTCCTCCAGATGCTGCCTCTCAGAAGAGCCTCCGTGAAGCACACACTAGAACTGACCTCTTTCACCTGAAGGGTGAGCAGCAACAGGGCACGCTGTCTGTCTGGCAGTCTAGATGGATGATTGTATGCCTGGCTGGTTTGCAGACTGTCTGCCCACCTCTGACTCTCTCTCACTCTGTCCTAGTCTGTCTCCCTGACCATGAGCTTTCCATCTCATGGTGCATTTGTTACATGGATAAAGAAGATGGTATCCTCATTAGTGTCAGAGGAAAGATAAACAGCTGCATTTTCAGTCTCAGTCCATCTTTTATATCTCTGGTAAAAATGTGAAATCAGCTGTGGAAAGAAATTTCTGTTTAGCTGATAATTCCTTTGCTGTAACAATGCTTCTTGGTAATAAATATTATACTGTTGGAAAGCCTGTTTATTTTTCTCCTTAAATGTTGCCACATTTGTGAGGAAAATACATTTGTGGGTTGAGCAGCAAAGTTGAGTACCGTATGTGGGCTGCACCCATGAAAAATGTGACAGATCTTCTCTGTCACATTTTTGTCCACATTTTATTGGATGATTGAAGTCTGAAGAAACAATATTGGCAATTTAACAGGTTATTCATTTAACAAACAGGGGCCTCAGCAGCATGTGGAAGAACCACACACAGCCACAACAGCCCGGCACCTCCTCCTCATGCTGGTCGCCAGCTTGGTCACACACTCCTGCGCATTTTAACAGCATATTACGCACAGGTGGGCAACGCATTTTTGCTAATCAGTGCACGGAAATTTATGGTGAAGTAATCCAGCGATCCAAAGTTGGTTTTGTTTTTTTGTTTTTTAAAGTGCACATACAGAGTGCAACGCCTGCTTCATAGCGTCTGCTCTGTCTTGACCCCAACAATATGCATTACATTAGTTATAGCAATATGTGCACCTGTATCATTTCAGCCGAATGTGTTTTGCTGTCAGTTACTGTTACATAAGTTTTTCTTCAGTGCTTCCTATTTCACAGCTGCTGGGTGGCCCAGCAAAACCACACATGTCTGGCATCTTTGCAGCAGGTCCTGACAGTTTAGTAAATTATTTGTTTCATTCAGTTTACCCATTTTACCACAGAAATACTGTAGGAATCGCTCAGAATCGCTTGTACTTGACCACACCACAGACACTGAGCTACATGAGCCTAGCTTTGATGAGAGAGCATGCTTTCTTATGAGCCTGCCATAGGGAAACCAGTCAAAAATAAGATAACCATTCTAAATTTTGCCTTCATAAAAGTTAACTTCTTACTGTGTCAAATGGGTAATGGAAACAGTTGTCATGTAGCTGGTAGAGCTATCCTAAAAAACAAAGCCTTGACTATGTGAAATGAGACGAACAAGCCCGAGTGCGCCGAGTGCGCCACATAATTTCTCTGCATTTCTTTTTTTAAACTTGTATAAACTTCAATATGTTAAAACAGGGTTAAAACATATATACACAGCTGACAGCGTATATTTTGCACCTCTGTGCATGCCATTCAAAACACTGTTTTGTTACCTAAATGAGCCGTGCCATGATGCAATATTCCCTCGGCAGCAAAGTCAGTTTATTCTCTAACATTCAAGCTCAGCACTGAGACAAGAGCAACATGACACAGTAATGATAGGTCTGTCTATACTGTTTTTACTGGTGCTTTAGTAGTTTGCTCTCTCGAAGTGAATATTCAATACTTGTTAAGGGCAGTAAAGCAGACAAGAGCTGCGCAGTAATATTCCTGGAGAAGCTGCTGCTCAAAGCACTGAAGTCCAGTGTGTAATAGCCAGAAATGCCAGTACAATGGACTGCACTTCAGGGCCTGCAGTGGGAAAATCAATTCTTATTGAAATACTGGAAAAGAAATACAGAACCAGTACTGTGGGTGAAAATATTTCTGAGATATACTTAGACTGTATGTAAGCGTATTTCAACAAATTTGCTGCAGTGTGCAATATATATGAACATGTAAATCAAAGGCCTTTTTGACTGCTTGGACAGAAACGTGCAGATTATAAGTAAAGTAAGGGCGCTGAATCCCCGGGTCATCTTCCCAAATTGCTTCTCATTAAAGCCTAATCTACCCTACAACTCTCCTCACACGTATTGTATGTGTCGATGTTCTTGATTACAAAAAAAGACAAATCTTTTCCTAATCATAGCTAATGACAAACGTAAAAGCCACACTGTACATTCCCATTCTGTTTTCCGCCACAACAATAACAGCTCTGTTCTTGTTGCGGTGAGGTTTGACCGCCGAATGCCGTGTTTACCTGCAGTGTCTTGCACAGCGTAAGCACCATGTTCTCTTATCAGAGCCACTGTGCGTAAAACCGTGTAGCGGCGTCAGTGCCAAGATGTGGCATTCCTGTTTTGGTTTGCATCAAAACTCCACAGTAGTGAACACAAGTTGGAGACCGAGGAGAGAAGTGGGGTGTGTGGAAATCTGTGTTTTTGTGGGATGAAAAAAGAACATTTTGACTTTATGTTCCAGGATTTATCCTTCAGATAAATCGCATTTGACTGAGAACATATGTATATTTTTTGATAGAGAGGTTACAAAGAGGGGACGAGGCAGAGAGAACAAGTTTCCACAGACCGATGACTTATAAATGGTGACACACGGGTTATATACACATCAAAAATAATAAGATGAACAACAAGACAAAGCTATGAATGGCAGGTGATCACGGTTTGCCAACAAAGAAAAAATGATTTCACACTCCTCTCTTGCTAATTACAGTGACTGAGCGTGAATATATGTGTGCAGAGTGAAACTGACCATGAAGCCTGGAACTACTCATCCAGCTGTGAAGGCTATTGTGCACTCCAGAGTTTCCATATGTTCCTCACTACTGACAAGATGTGACAGCTCATGACTGATATTTTCACAGAACAGAAAGGGTGTGTTTGTGTATTTGCATTTGTGATTGCATGCACATGTATTACCCACACCTGTAAATAGTGTCATTTTTCACATGTTGATGTAGCAGAGATATAACAGGACAGGTGATGTATGTTGCATGATATGCTTTTTTCTTCTTCTTTTTTTTTGCTGTTTTAAATATACACTAATTTGTGTACGGCGTTTTTATAAGTAGAAGAATGTCATACAGATTATATCTAAAAGTAAGGACAGTACTCATCATGTGGTCTGTGAGCAAACCCAACTCAAGACCCCACACTCCTTGGGCCTTTGTTTATAGGCTTTAGAAAATCTACCATGTGATGCGTAACGTTAGCCAACGTTAGAAATGATTAAGAATAGTGATAGTGATAATAAAGCCCTTTCACATTTTTTTTCCTATTCTATTTACTACAGCTTAAGGTCATGACTTATCATAAAGATGCTGGCGCTGTAGTGGGTTGCAGCATCACGCCGCTCAGCCTGTGTCATGATCTGGGTGGGCTCAAGGGTTTTTTTTTTTCTCTGCAGGTGGAGCAGTGAGCTGAAGTTGTTTCCCTGAGCCACCCTCAGGTGTGGCTCCCGCTTGTGGGCTTCACACCTGTCTTGAAGCTGTTCATTATTCTGAATATCTAGTGGATGGAAAGATGGCAGAACTCCAACATAAATGGTTCCACCTCCTTCGGTGGTATGAGGTTCCCCATGAAAACCTGTGTTGCTGGACCTTTTCAAGTAGGGCAACCTCAGTCTCTCTCTCTAAGGCAACATTTACATTCTGTCCTTGGCCTGCAATAACCCTGCCTCGCCTTTCACACTGATACCTCTGGTGCTACCCACCACTCCCCCAAGACCCCTCTCATCCAGTTCAATAAACCTTTTAAATTGCTGTTGGTGTGCCGAGTCTGTCTGTTGACTCCGACCTCTGTGGTAATTATGACAGCCTGTTGTCTTGAATTTTGTCAATGTGCTCAAAATCTTAGCTTAGGACAACTGCATTGTTTTCAGGTCTGAAAAATGACACAAATGGATGAGTGCTTTAAACCTGTATACTTTCTAATATCCTGCAGGGGGGGATACACCTGATTTGAAAACTCCAATAGTGGCGTTGTCCATCTTTTATATACAGTCTATGTGTAAGGGCAGACGCACTCTCACTGAAATTAAGATACAGAGTATTTATAGCCTTTTCCCACATGATTAAACAAACCTTAATTCACTGTTTAAAATGTTTTACCTCTCCAAACTGCACCGTACTGCCACAAGAACTGTAATTACACACACCCTTTCCTGTATTACCAAGACTCGTGGCTTTCTTTAGGTAAATTACAAACCACATCTGTAGACATATATCAAAGAGTTTGACAACAGTCGCATATATGTTCATTGCTATTAAACATAACCAAATTCTTTCCCGAACCTTAACCAAGTGTTCTGAATCGACACCTTCCAATCATCCATACAAAACCTTAACCATCTTTATTGCTCAGTCTTCTCTAACTTTAATGCTAATCTAGTTGCTATGTACACATACAGCAGTATCATGCTGTGCAGAATATTTTTTTAATGCCAGTGCACATGTTTAATAACCATAATCTAGAAAGAAGAAATGCAAAAAGTTCAATGTCAGAGATCTCAAAATAATTACTAAGAAATTGTTAAAAAAAAAAATTCAAATCAAATCCCAGAAAGTGCAAAGAGGCTTTTGTGTAATAACACAAACTGATACAATGTTTCATTTAATACCTACCTTCCCACACTACTGCTAAGAATGTAATAAATGTTATAAAGAGAAATGTTTGGATCTCTATATGTTATTGTATACATCACAGAAACAAACAGTTAAAGTGTCTTTGAACATCTAACCAGATAGATCCCACAATGTGGTTCCCATCAGAGCTAAACGTGCCTCTGCAGGAGGCATCCAGCAAAAGTAGGGAAAACAGTGGTAGCTGCAGTAATTACAGCAGTGCACTGTCAGTCAAAAGCTTTGCTTCTGTGAAGTCAAAGGACACACAGACTGACTTTATATTAATATCCCAAGTAAAGCACAGGAAAGGAGGCTGGAGAACAGAGTGCAAAGAGGGGGGATTTTAAAAAAGAAAGAGGGAGTGCATTTCCTCGAGGGTACAGTGAGCATACCCAGTGGCTGGAGATGATTAAGTGATTTCGAATTTTATAATATGCACTGTTTTTTTTACTCTGGGAAAACTCTGGGAGACACAGGGTCAGCACAGAGCAAACTATTTACCTTAATCAGTCCTGATCTACTGGCATTGAGGGTTTTTAGTTTCATATGAGTAACTCTGGCTAAATGAGCTGCCAGCTCACAGCCCCGCTCTAAACTATGTCATGGTCTCACTGTGTATGTGGCACAGTGTAAACAGCAGCAGTCTATTTTGAAATGCAAATTATAAAGCAATATTTTTGTCAAACATCGCCATGCAGAGTCTGCTGCGTTTTGATCATTGACCGCATGTTGTGTCTTTTTATACTGCAGAAATGTGATGAAGTACAAGTCACCTGTCACCTTTTCCTCCTAAAACAGCAGATGCTGTGAATTTAAATATCACGTCTCTCACAAACTGTGGCATTTTAAAAAGTGTAAATCTGTCATCACCTCATTAGTTATTATTAATCTCTGGCTCTCTTCCACAGTATGTCTTTTGTCCGGTCTCTCTTCCCTCATCTCCAACCAGCTGTAACAGATGACTTCCCCTCCCTGTGCCTGGTTCTGTCGGAGGTTTCTTCCTGTTAAAAGGGAGTTTTTCCTTCTCACTGTCGCCAAGAGCTTGCTCATAGGGGGTCTTTTTGACTTTCTCCTCTCTGGTTTCCTGTCTATCTCCACTATCAAATAAAGGCCGAAAAAAGGAATTAAATTGAACAACATGTAACATCAAACCTAGCTGCACTACATTCAAGGAACCTGAATGCCACTGTAATGAATGAGCTTGTCATTTTGTGGGAGGCATGTAAGAGAGGGAAAGGGGAAAAGAAAGTGACCTTGCAAAGTTCATGGAAAAACTGTACATCAAAGAGGAAAAGAGAGCTTTGTAACATATCTGGGTAATTTTGACTGAATATGTGAGCATCCAGCTTCCTCCTGATGCAAGATGTCTACTTCCAGGATTAACTAAAGAGGCACAGTGTTAAGTTTGCACCAGACAGAGTTATTTTTTCCAGCCAGGTTTTTGCTTATTTGTAGGCGTTTCCCTTTCAGAGTGCAACATTTGGGGAGGAGATTGTTGAAATGGGTCATAAAATGTGTTTGTGTTTGCAAACATGCAGCTTACTGCATTATTTAATGCATAAGAAAGAGCAGAGCTCCACATATTCCTGGTCTTCAGTACTTCTTACGGAGTATCAGAGATACAGGAATGCACGTGTTACAAGACACAATTGCATTACAGGCAGCAAAGTCACCGTGCTGTGTTTCAGGTGATTAGCACCATTTGTACACAGACATTGCTCTGTGATAAAAACAGCAGAGTGTACACAACGCATACAGGGCTGCCAATCTGCCAATCTCCTGTATTTTGTTTCTTTATTTTTTTTTTTACTTCTAGTACTGGATGTATTACATATTGAAATGTATCAAACAAAATCTCTTAATGTGACTCAGAACTGGAGTGTGTTAAAAAAATAATGTGAGCTAACAATTAACATCTTACAGTTTGTTGTTCAGATGTCACTGAGTGTAATTTGGGATTTTGCAGAAACCGATGGACACTGGTGGCTGTTAGTCAGATTCTTTAGTTTGACTTTAATAAAATGCTGCAGCTTCACTGTATTAACATGAGGATTGCTGATGGTGAGTATTTTCAGTACCTACCGGTGTTGTCTGTTGCAGAGCAGCCTTCAGTGAACATCCCCTGTTGTTGTACAGTACCGACTCTGCTTTGTGTTGTTTGGATTAGTAGATTACTCAGTCTCTGATGGGGTCTGCTTGTTTATAACCCATTGCCCTTGGTACACTATTGGTCATTAGTGAAATGAACTGGCTGTGTCTGTGTTTATAAATGAATCCACTGTTAGGAGATCACCCGCAGAACTTTATACTTCCATGCCTGCTAATTTAAGATGCACATTACACTGATTTTGCTCTTAGTGTCCCAAGTGCATCTGTAACTTGTGTTCTTAAATGTGAGGAGGTGTTATCTGTATAGTCCGGGACCATGGTTGACAAGGGGATTGTGACAAAGGATTAAACTTATGAAGAGCAGGAATGGGAAAGAGCAGTTTCTTTCCTGATAAACAGATAATACTGTAAGTACATAAGCTCAGCATTTGCCTGTATTCATCCTCGCATGCAAGCATTTTATCTTTGTTTGTGAATGCCTGTATGAGGATATCATGTTTTGTCATTTGCAAGTGTCATTGCCAAAGCGCAAACTAAATAGCATAAAGTTTTCCACTGTGTATGTAACACAATTTATCCAGGCTTTGGTTGCAGGAGCAGCAGAGTGCCACCACTAGACCAGCATGTGGAGCAATACGGAACGTTAAAGAGACACTTGGATATTGTTTTATTTGTAAATATAGAAATCTGTAGTAATACAGACACTGGCCAGCTGAAATCTTTATAAGATTTGTGCAAACGCCACATAGTTTAAATAACTTGCAATATGCATTGGCTTTGCTCCCCCACTACGGTGTTAGGTGTCATTTTTGGTTTTGTCTGTCATTAAAATTGCACAAAATAAACCTCGAAGGAGCATGGGAAGAATGAGCATTCAGTTTTGGGGTATATCCATGTCACTTTAAAATTGCTAAACAGGGCACTGGCATTGGCAGAGGACGTGCTCTGTAAGGGTTCTTCGACTTTGATATGTTTGCTTTAGAGCTTTCGACAACCAAAAGCATGTGTAAACACACAAAAATAGATGCAACAAATGGTAGACAAAAGCTTGAACGCTTTTGCTCTGTTTGTTTTAACATTAGCGCTGTCACACAACGGCTCGTTTTAACACCAGGACATGTATTGTAGCAGCCTTGCGTAACAAGCAAACTCATTACCTGTGTATCGATTTTGAAAACCCTTTAAATGAAACACATCTGTTGATTTCAGCGATACTGTGTTTACGGCCACATAAATTGCAACAGAGATCAGAACTGCATAGATCAGTCATAAAATTGGCTGTACAGCTGTCTTTGGAGTTTGAAGGAAAAAAATCACTTTAATGAAAAACATCTTGATTGATTTTAATGATGCAACCTGATTTTAATGATTTAGGAGCCCTGTAGTAGTGGAAAGCCCCAGAATATAATACACTTCAATGGATAACTGTTGACATCAACTTCTGCTTGATCTGGCTGACTTTTGACCTCTTTGGCCAGTGTTTGCATGTGTGTTGTGAAATCAAGATCTGATCTGGGCCTGATTTGGGGTTCTTGGTCTGAAATGGGCTTCCTTTTCTTGTTAGATCCTCGTCTAGTGCAGAAACTATTTCTAAAACTCTTTAAAGGTCCCGTGGGGGCTTTTTGTGGGTTACTGAGTAGTAACATAAAACCTATTTCCTCTAAATGACGCAGACATAACGGAGGTGCAGCTAACCTGCAGTGACCAGAGAAAAACAGAAACAACAAAAAAAAAAAGTCCACAGGCATTCTAGCAGCTCTGTATTTAGGCCTCAGTCATAGAGACCAAAGAGATCATAGAAGGCCAATCAGCAACTCCCTGACAACCTGTAAAAATATATTCCCTGACGCTGGCAGTCACTGAGTGAACTCCACCTCAAAGAGGGTGCTGCACCAAAATCCACCTTGTTATGCCACATCGTCTGCAAACATTCACCGAGCAGTTGTGAAATTTGAATGTTTGCCTTCCAGTTTCACAACTGCTCATTGGGTAGTTGGCAAGTGTTTGCATCTTCCATGCAAACTGCTGTCAACCACAGTAATCTGATAACACGAGGTTTTCAGACCAGCACCATATATACTGCATAATATTTCCGGCTGATTTCACCTAGCAAAAGCAAGCAATCTCCTGCAACCACTCACCAACTCAGTGGGGAATACGCATTTTTCCCTAGCAACTGGTGGCTACCATGGGGTCTTTAGGCCTACATGACTGGGTCTTAGCAGTTGATTTCACAGCAACTGGCTGCAACCTGCAACAGCCACTCACAACTCCTTAAGGCACACTCATTTTGGTTGCCAGGCACTCACCAACCCGGGGGATTGGGGTTTTAGGAGGACCAATGTTTTGCAATAAATGCTAATTACACATTCATAATGCTAATATGCTAATTGTAATGAGTTATAGGGTTTACCGTGTTCACATTTTCCAGCTGAACCTGATGGGAATGCCATTAGTTTTAAAATTAGATATGGATTTCATATCATTCCACCAAGCTGATATTCAGTCATTTAAACTGTGTCCCATTCCATGCAATAGATAAACTAGAGGAAGGGTCAGGGAACCATCGAAGTCATGGTGCAATTTATAACTGAAATGGCTTTACAGCCCACTTTTTAAAGAAGCACACAGCGTAGGTACCAGATTGCCTGAGCAGGCAACCTGAAATCAGCAACCCATGGCCCTTTTGTGGCGTGTCTTCTTATGCTTTTTCTCCCTACATTCCTGTCTACTCTTCACTGTTGCACTAGCCAAAAGAAAAAAGAAGCACACAGAACAATTGGAAATTACAATATATATACACAACAAATTGTTATGCAACTATACTCCATTAGTGACAACAAACCACATGTAAGGCAGGTTACAGTCTTGATAAAACATTGTACACTATACAGTGACATGCTTTAAAGAAAACTGGAACTTGGAAGACACCAATTTATTTGACAACTGATGCACTCCAGTGACAGGTCAAGTTTTCAGTAAAACTTCTGCTTTAACTTTGGGCAGGAAAACATACCAAACTGATGTAGGTGGAAATCAATTACAATGTCACTGTTTTATAGGACACTGACATGTGACCACACCTAGTTCAGTGTTGGCCTACAGGTGTTTCCCATCAGCTGTTGAAGGAATAACACCCGGTGTGTGACATCATTGTGGTTTCCACCCATGGCAGTTTTTTTTTAGCAGTCTGTCATTTTCGTAGCGAAATGTTCCTTAACGCGTAGAGGAAAGAGCAGTTTAGGCAGACAGTAGGTCACCTCTCTAAAATGAGGAAGAGCCATTCTTCCTCGTGGAATATGGCTCACTGTGATTTTTATTTATTTATTTTTTTTGTATCTTTTTTTTTAATCTTCAATAAACCCTGACGCACAACAAAGCAGTCTGATGAGCTTGCTCAGCCAAGGTTTAACACACAAACATAGTACAACTGACCAAGAGAAAGCTAGGCCAAGTGGTTGGATGGCAAGGTGAAATTTATTGGATTAAATATAGGTCACATAATTCTCACTCCAGAGATAATATCCGTAATGGGTCGAGATGAGATTATTCATTCTTGCGTTACTAATAGCAGAATATCGGAACTTCCAGACCTCTGACCTCTAATCCTGCGTCACAGGAAGCTGTCCGATAAGAGGTCCATTCGTGACAGCGGTTTATCAGTGATACAAGCCAGACTGGTGAGTAACGACACTCCCTGGAAAAAAGAAACAAAACAAGAACGCATGCGTTAAACAACAGAGAAGCCACTGATAAAAAGAAATGCTGTTTTTTAATACTTACTCATTGCAAATAGGCAGTACAATGACTAAAAATAATCATAAGAATATTAATGACTAAATAATAAGTTATGAGTTATATAATAATGAGTTGTATAAACTGTGATAGGGTTTGGTAGGGGGACATGAAACTGTAAATGTAAGTTTTCTAGAGGCAGGAAAAGGGAAAGGGTCAAATCAAACCAAATGCACAAGCAGCAGAAGAACCAAAGCATTGAGGACAGTACAGAGTGGTTCGTTGTTTTAAGGGCTGGCATCATTTGCTTTGTCACTCCAGTCTCCATCAGAGAGAAGCCAAAAGCTGGACTGAATACACATATGGAACTGCTACTTTCTCCCTGTGTGTTTATGTTGCCCAACATCTGTTCAAAGTAACTACACTGACCACAAATCTCTGTGCCAAAATATTGGTTCAGTATTAGCATCGAGATAAAAGCATAAAAATCATCTCCCTTCTCTTAAGCTTTATACAGTTATATGGTACATAGGAGGCTTTACACCTGATTAACTCACAACAAAACACGAAAGATTAAAGACGGGAGGACAGGCAAAGAGTTGTATTTGAAAGTAAAACACAACTTAAAAGAAATCACTTACCACATCTATGCAGTTCTATGGCTCCATATGTTACACTGTGGAGGAGAAAGAAACTGCCCACAGCCATTTTTTTTCCTCTCATGCACTACAGAAGTACATTGTACATGTAACTGCTGTGTATATTTTTTTTATCTTCCATGTCAAAATCTTTAAACCTCACAGAGAAATTCTTCACAAGATTTAGATTGTGTTTCATCTGGAAACATGTAAAGCTCTATGTATCATTAATAGAGGCTTTGACCCTGCTGCCAGTCTGTTGCTGTAAATGGACTGATGCAGGACAGGAATACTCACAATGAATTCTGTGGCACTTAACAGTTAAAATTACAGCACCGTGCACTGCTAATCACTTCAAATCCCCGAGACTAAATGACACAGTATGTGAGAGAAAAGGGGGTTTCCATTGTGTGTGTGTGTGTGTGTGTGCGTGTGTGTGTGTGTGTGTGTGTGTGTGTGTGTGTGTGTGTGTGTGTGTGTGTGT
>JAVDPK010016666.1:0-17144 GCA_034780415.1 Cichlasoma orientale
CAGCCGTCTCCTTAAATGACGAAGGCTGATATGAAAGTTATTTATCTCGTTATCTCGGGAAAACGGTAATCGTTATTAAAACTCTTCTTTGGATGTTGGCTGCAATAATGCTGAGGTCCGTGGTCTGACAGTGTTCCATTGTGTCTGTCCAGGTATGTTTTTACTGCATTGGTAGTGCATTTGGGATCATTTTCAAGCTGAATAATAAAGCCGTTGCATTCATAATTAGCCCCAGAGGTCAATTTTGACATGAGAGAGCCGAGCCTGAAAGAGGTGCAAGATGTGATGAAAACAGCCAGAGTCAGCTCAGCCCTTGGATCAAGTAGAGTACCTCACAGGGTGTACAAACGATGCCCAAAGTTACTCCTCTGGAAGCTACTGTATTGTCATTTAGTGGAGGCTTGATGAAGGGGTCTGGATCCTTAAAGAGGAGAATTCCCCAAGCATTAGAGAGAAACAGCTGTGGTAGAGTGGGTTGTTTACCATTCAGAAGGTCAGTGGAGCGATCCCTGGCTCCTCCTGTCTGTGTGTCAACGAATCCTGAGTTGTCCATTGGACGACGATCTATCCATTGGAGTGTGGGTGAATGTGTGAATGTTCGACAAAAGTGCTTAGATATAGATAAAAGCACTGTGTGAATGTGTGTATGATTGGATGAATGCGACTTGTCATAGGGAGTCATTTGAGTGATCAAACTGAGTAGAAGGTACCAGTACATGTGCCATTAAGCAGTTTAGCTCTATCTCACTGCTCAGTGTTGAAGGGAAGATTTTCTTCAGTATCTTGTCCCGCCGGCTGACAGACTTTCAAGAACAAGTACATTGACACCTCAGTACAAAAGGGTGCAACTCCAGGGATCCCAGACTGCCTGGAACATACAGGCACAATCACACAGCTCATCAGAGAAGCTAGAGAAGGGAAAGGAGGTCTGATTGTGCTGTGGTTGTGCATAGTCAGGCTATACAGGTCAATATCATGCAAGCTGGTAAAAACTGCACTTAACCAGAACCGTGTCCCCAGTAAGATGAAGGACCTCCTCCTATAACATCAGAATGGCATCAACTGGATAAGGACATCATAACCAGGTGCACATTATCTTCTACTATTTGTCATGAATATGGAATTGCAGAACAGGAGTGTAGGGGCTCGTGTACCAAATCTGGTGTGTGTCAGCCTCCATCAGAGCTTATGTGGATGACCTCATAGTCACAACATCCTCTGTACCAGGGAGCAGATGGATACTGGAGGGCGAGAATGAGTTTCAAGCCTGCCAAGTCACAGTCACAGTCTCCTGCGGAGAGGCAGTGTCTCAGACATGTCTCCCTCTTTCTTAGATGACACCAAGATTACATCCAACTATGAGAAGCCAGTCAAAAGGTTGGAGAAACTGTTTAACCAGAGCTTCAGAGATGCAGCAGCCATCCAGACATCCATCAAGGAGCTCGAGACGTTGCTCAGTAAAATGGACAAGCCTGGACTTCCTCAGAAATTCAAGACTTGGCAATACCAACACAGCATTCTGCCCCGATCCTCTGGTCATTGCTGGTGTACGAGTGCTATTATGTCAGTGGAGGCAATGGAGAGGAGGACTGGTGGATACTTCTGCAAGTGGCTCGACATTCCACACAACCTAAGCAATGCAGCTCTGTACAGGAAACATAACATACTCCAGCTTCACTTTAACAGCATTACGGAAGAGATCACGGTTGCCCATACTAGAGAGGCACTGCAGTACAGAGACTCAAAATGACCCAAAAGTCTCTTCAGCACTGGCAGGAAATGGATCACTGCAAGGGAGCTGGAGATGGCAGAAGTGCGGCTCAGGTAAAAGGCAGTGGTGGGAGCGGTGGCAGTGGGAAGATCAGACTTGGGCAGCTTTCTGGTGCTACAGTACAGCAAGGTGCAGAGCAAGGAAAGACAACTTCTTGTCCAGGAAGAAGTGAGCGCAGCACTAGACGAGACAAGAACAAACAGGATGGCAGGCATGAGGCAGCAAGGTTTTGGATGAGGTGAGAGGGTGCGACTGAATGCAGGTTCACCTGGACTGACATCTGGCAAGCAGGTTCAACCAATTACATTCCAATTACATTCCTCATCTCAGCTGTGTATGACATCATCTGGGGCAAGTCTGAAACATCTTCCTGCCCTCTTTGCTCTGGGAAAGGCATGCTCAAGCGAATTTTCAGCAGCTGCCCAAAGGCCTTAGGGGATGGTCACTACTAGTGGCGCCATGGCCAGGTGCTGAAGGCAGTGAGTGGGAGCATTGCCTCATTAATGATAATAAGCAGAAACCACTGCCCTCTCAGGAAGCAGATTTCATTTATTAAGGCAGGCGAGCAACGGAAACCACAGAACAGAGCACCTGCAGGCCTACTCTTCACTTCACATGGCTCTGCAGCTAATGTTCGATCTGGGAAAGCAACTCAAATTTTGCATACGTTGTAATTGCATCATTGTGGCTAGATATTGTCATTCTGTCAGAGACCTCAAAAAAACTTGCTTTGGCTGAATTGACAGTGCCCTGGCATGGAGAAAGCTTTTGAAAAAAAAAAAGCTGGCCAAGTATCAGGGACTTCTGGAGGATTGGTCCTCTGACGGGACCACTCAGAGGCACAGGAATCAGGAATGCAACAGAAACAGCAGAGAGAGATGTGGTTTAAGAGCGTTGATCCATGGCTTAATGCTGCTGGGACACAAGTCAGGACTTGATTAACCCCCGGGTGGGCCGCCTCGGCGAGATCTAATGATGTTGTAAGATCCTGAATGCCCATTGAAACCTAGGCAACATCACATCAGTCCCATTCTTGTGTAATTTGGCAGACCTCAGCCAAATTTATGCTTAATGAGTCAGGTAAATGTTAAGTGACTAAACCCCCCCCCCCCCAAAAAAAAAAAAAACATTCCTCTGAAAATGGTTAGGTATAAGGAATGGACTGAAAATGAGTGAAAAAGCAGCCAGTGTTCAAAGCCCGCAGAGCTATGGTTCAAGAAAGTCTGGCTCTTTTGGAAACAAATTATAAAGAAACGAGGGGTGACTCAAGACTTCTGCGCATTACTACTTTTGCTGAAGCTAAGCTAACTGGACTGCTGACTGTCCTATTCACTTCACAAATGAAGATGCCGTCATTTTTCCCGTCTTGGATGGATGTGTGCCAGATGTGGTCTTCCTCTCTTTCTGTTGCCACTGACCAGCTACCCAAAGAGAATTTACTTGGCAGGCGGGTTGTCGGGAGATGTGGCCTAAGTGGCGCAATCTGTTCTTCCATCAATCTCTCTGTAAGAAAGTAAAGAATCCATCTCCCAAAAAGCACAACCATTGCTTTAAGGCCGTGGTCACGGTTAAGTTAGAAAAATAGGGCTCATAGAAACCTCAGTGACAAATGTTCTTTTCATGATTTCAACCTGCCAGACTTGAAACTGAGTTGGAAACTCAACATCGTACCAAACCCAGAAAAGTGTGGTTATAATTGGCAGAATGGCATTTTCCAGGTGCTTTCCAGTGACTCTTTCTCTTTCATACTGGTATTTCCTTAGGTGTAACCTCTGTCTATAGTTCTCCCACTTCCCAGAGAGAGCATGTGCTTTATATAATAAGATATCAAACTTGCTCCAGGAGAAAATTACTCTCTGATCGCACCTGTTAGCCGCTACAGCATAACCACATCCTGTGTTATTCTTGGCCAGTATTGTTGTTGGGTACATATTCATTATCCCACTGCAATCACAAACCCAGCATAAACAGTTCAATTGTCAGGATAAATTACATAAAAAGCTTTTTCCTGTAAAGCTAAAGCCCCACTGGAGCACCAGCCAGCACTTCTCCACAGAACCCAATACATTTGCTGCTGTATACCAGCCTTTTCACCATCGTCCTCACTGACACTAGTCCCTGTCAACATCATCCTCATAGATCGCACTTAGTTAAACAGCCAAGTGGGCTGCATGTGCACGCACCACACCACCCTCCCGCCCGGCGGCTCTGCATGACGCGAGTTGAGCTCTTGGCTCTGGGTTGTGGCCTGCTGGGAGGAAGCAGAAGCCAGAGGAATGGAGGAACAGATTGGGCGAGATTACTCACTGTTGTCTGACTCTGAGGCAGGCCTGTTTATGCAGGATGTTGGTGGGTAAACAGGGAGATTCAAGGGCTGAGAGTGTTAGGGCAAGATACCCCACACCATGTCTGCTTCCTTCCCACCAGGATCCAGACAATATGACAGGGAGTGTTCATCATGTGATATGTGAATCAAGTCAGTTACAGAAAGAAATACAGAGAAGCAAGACAAGCACAAAAGGACAATTATAAACTTTGTGGAAAGGCCTACAGATTCCACATTTTATTTAACATTGGTGAAGCCTGTGGGCCCTTCTAGACGTGCACCCCTTCCTGTAATGTGACAGCAATTTAATATGTTGGTGTCATGTCTAAAGAATCTCCGGCAGTGGCATTATAGCACAGAGACATGGTCTGTATAAATTTAAAAAAATTATATATAAATAAATAATAAATGCTAATAATAATGAATGAATTTTCCCTAACAGTGTAGTCTGATTTACCAAGGTTACCATGAGACAGGTTCAGTGAAACATTTTACCTCAGAAAACTATCCTTATAGATCCTTAATGAACAAAGACATGTTTGTCTGTCGCTACTTAATGCCTACTAATTCCAAAAAAAACCCTCAATGATACAAACACTGGGCACATAAGGCAACAAGCCGACATACTTCTTACTAATTTTCCTAATCACACCGGTTTCTTCTACGCCCACAGCATCCTCACACACACACACACACACACACCTCTGAACTCACTAAAAGAAGTTTTGTTCTCTCTGTCACCACAGTTTCGGTCATGTTATAAATGAGGTATTCATATTTAACAACACCTATCATGCTGGGAGGCCCTGAACTTGGCATGATTACATAAATATACCCTGCTGTGGTGAAATTCATCTTCTGATTGAGTTACCACCGACCACATCCACTTATACACGTGTATTCTGCATTTTCCAGGGGAAGCTTGCAAGAAAGTAAAAGGGGGGAAATGGCTGTTTGTAAGAATCCCTAACAATATAAAATAAAAATAAATCCCTTTTCAGCCTCCAACTACATTGGGTCAGCCAGAGGGAATCTCTGTTGTGACTGATATTTACATTTTTTTGTAGTATCTAACTTAGTACTTGACAAACTGTGTGGCATAGAGCCACTGCAGGTGGGGCGGCAGGACCAAAAATGAATAAAGTGAATGAAGTAAATAAATTGGATACTGCCATATTTTCTTTTATCTCACTGCTCTTTTATCTAGTAAGTTTTTGGGTTTCAGTTTGGATGTATCCATAGATTGGCATACATTTTTCGAGCCATGTCTGACAATTTTAGCAATTTTTATCTAATTATGACGCATACATATTGTGTCACTTTACACCATATTCCCCCTGCAAAACTGAAAAATAACTAATAACTAAAACTCTATTTCACAGAATATACTGATACTTTATTTTCTTTATGGTAGCTTCCATCAAAGAAACCCTGCAAAGCTTATGACTTATAATGTTCCCTGATGAGTACGCCATTGGACAGGCAAACCTTTTTTCTTCTCATAATAAAAAGTTTTCCTTCATGTGCATTTTGTAAAAGCCAGACTATAGAAAAGTGTGTGTCATGTAGAACTAGTCAAATGTGATACCTTGCATCGGGAAGGGCATCTGGTGTAAAATCTGTGGCAAACATGTGGCTGTGTCTGCTGTGATGACCCTTTGGAAAATAAGGGATCCGCTGAAAGTACCTCCAGGCGGCACAGCTGAGCAGTGGTTACCACTGTCGCCTCAAAGCAAGAAGGTCCTAGGTTTTGAATCCATTGGCCAGCTGGGGCCTTTCTTCGTACAGTTTGTGCATTCTCCCTGTGTCAGTGTGGCTTTCTCCAACAGTCCAAATCATGTTAGGTTAATTGATTAATGATTATAAATCAGCCACAGGTGTGAATGGTTACCTGTGCCTGTGTTAGTCCTGCAATAGATTGGCAACTTGTCCAGGGTGAAGCCTTTTTGACAGCTGGGACCGGCTCCAGCCCAACCCAAGATGGATGGATGGATGGATGGATGGATGGATGGATGGATGGATGGATGGATGGATGGATGGAAAAAATATTCTGCAGTATTTTGTTACTGAATTAAGTAACAAAGTAAAGATGAATACCTGCACACAAAAAAATCATAGTTGTAATATTTAAAAGATAAAATGTTGATTTTCATTTAGCTGTTTTGATCATTTAGAGGTTTGGTTGTATTTGTCACTTGGACTGCATATGCACACAACACAATGCCATCACACCAGCCCACCCAGCAGCTCTGCATTTATAAAATCTTACTGTTTGGTGGGTAACGAGATCTCCAAAAATCATTGATAATTTCAATCAGCGTAGCATCACAATTGAGAGTTTTTTAACTTACGCTTTCCAATCATCATCAAAGCAGTTTTAAAAAAACATTAAAGACGAAAGTCTGTCCACACCTGACCCGTTTAGCTGCCGTGAGACTTTTTTCAAATCCCAGAGCATCATTAGTTGCCCAACAGCAAAATACCAATCATAGCAGAAGAGTGTTCCTCCGGCTGATCTGCTCTACCACCTGCCCTAACAAAGTGGGCCCAGTTTCCTGCTGTAGAGGAAGTTCAGTGTCACTTGCAGTGAGGACAGGAAGAGTACACTGGCCAACAGGAAACAGTCCCTTCAGCATGCTAAACATTGTCCAGAGCAATGTTTGGATGACCTTTCGAATTTGCTCTTTGTTAGTGCTGAGTCCACAGGTTTGTTTTACAGATGGAAAGTTCTGAACTCGTTGATCCTGCTAATCAGTGCAAATGTATAAAAAGATTCACAACTTTCCATCCTGTAGTTTGTTTTTTCAAATAAGGAGAAAGAAATCTTTGTGGGGAGCTGAAGCCGCAGAGAAAATTTCAATTCAATTCAGTTTTATTTATATAGCCCTAAATCACAGCAACAGTCAAGGCGCTTTATATTGTAAGGTAATGACCCTACAATAATAACAGAAAACCCCAACAATGAAACAACCCCTTTTGAGCAAGCATAGGAGTGACAGTGGGAAGGAAAAACTCCCTTTTAACAGGAAGAAACCTCTGGCAGAACCAGGATCAGGGAGGGGCAGTCATCTGCTGCAGCCAGTTGGGGGTATGAGGAGGAAGACAAGACAAAAGACATGCTGTGGAAAAGAGCCACAGATTAAAAATAACTAATGATTAAATGCAGACTGGTGTATGAACACATAGATAGTGACAAGAGGTGAGTGAAGAAGAAACACTCATGCATCATGGGAAGCCCCCCAGTAGCCTATGCCTATTGCAGCGTAACTAAGGGAGAATTCAGGGTCACCTGATCCAGCCCTAACTATAAAAAAAATTCTAACCATATTTCATTAGTGAGTACAAGAGAGAACATAAATTCAAGCAATTACTACAATGAGCGGTCTTGTTACTTAAAAGTTCTAGGGTGTCTCTTAAGCTGTGTTTAAACTATTCATCTGTATATTAGGAAGCACTTTTTAATTCATGTTATGTGAACTATATTTTCTGAAAGGAATCAAGAGCAGGTCATTTACAGAAATTCACAGCTCAGAAATTTGAATTATAGAATTTACTTCATAATTTGATAAATGGTTACTACAAGACTTGTGGAGGCGGGATCAGTTGCCTCACTTTTAGGGCTGATTTACAATAATTTGTGCATTAAATGTGAAAAGACCTTAATATTGGTACTGCTGAATCACAGTTCAGCTTTCACTTCAGGGGAAATCACGATCAAAACAGACTGCCTCGTTTTAGTACAGAATAGATAGAATAGAATAGAAACTGACATATGTAGATTGTCAATCATCAATTCTAATTGTTTTATTGTTCATTTACAATTTATTTATTTACTAATCAAACTGAATGCATCATAGTTCTAACAGTCTGTTGTTGTTGTTTTATATCCCAGATTCAATTTTCCTTCTGCATTACAAACAATGTGAGACTAGTCTTATACCAATACATGCAATATGTTGATCCACAGTGCAAAATGTAGTATGTTTGGATCAATGTGCTTTTCTGAGCATAGGTAGGTGGAATTTGTCATCTTGCAACCAAAAATGGAAACCTAACCTTTGTAAAAACAAAACTGTGAGTGAAAACAAAATTAAACAGAAAGCACCAAGTGTCTTGGGGGGAAGTTGTGTGACACCACTGCCACTGCTGCCACTCCTGCCTCCCCTCCAAAATCCTCATAATGTTGTCTGTCGGTCAACAAAGGAAAGAACCTGACACAAGACAGTGATGTGGGCAATGAGGAAAAAAACAACAACCCGTAAGCCAAAAATAAGAATCTCACAATTTTACAGCATTATTGTGATAATTAAGGTTTATAATATAGTGTCTGTTTGCTGTTAGCCTTTGAAGTACGGATTACAGGATTTCAACCCAAACAGAAGCTAGAGATGGTGCTTGCATGCAAAAAACTTCAAGCACATACAGTAGCCCGTATTAATTAATTTTAATTTTAAATTTATTTCCACTCATCAACAATCAAGATCACATGAGACAGGAAGTCTGGACATTGTTACAGTGGAAGCTTCAAATCATAGCCACAAGTTATGCCCACTTTTTTGCTTTTATTTCTTTAACATGTAATACTGATATCTTTTCTGAGCTTCAGTGTTCTTGGACCTCGAGTCCTCTCATTCTCTAAATGTCACCATGTTCTACAGGACAAAAGTCTTAAATAGACTGTATCCAAAGGGAATTGCATTAAAGATAATATACTTAATGTTTCCCCTCTCATACATTTGGATGGAGTCATAGAGTCACCAAATTCTGACACAGGCCTCCCTTCTCAAAGGTGAAATTACAGTAAAGACACAGCAGTCAGCTCAGTGGAGTTTCTCCATGACTTCAGTCATCACCACTGAGGTCAGCAGCATCATTACCCCCCCGCTGACAATGGCAGCTGCTAATAAGAGCATGAATGCAGGTGGGTGGCAGAGGGTAGTGACTCATCGGGCAATGCCTTATCCCAACAGCCAGATGAAACGAACACCAGCTAAACGAAAGCTTGGTATGCATGTGTTTCTGTATCTCGACGGGAAGTTAGAAGGCTGCTCGCATGTGGGAGCAGTCACATCTGAGGACGAGCGCGAGAGAGACAATTAACTTGAGCATTGTGACACCAGGTGGAACTGGCAGGCTCACAGGTGATGAGAGAGGGTGAAACAAAAAGGGTCGCTAGTGGAAAGTGAAGGCTATTCGAAATGTGCGAAACAAAGTCGATTGGGAGGATGACTCAGGAGGAAAGGTAATTGCCATAAATGGGATAAAATAAGCTTTTAAGGCCTCAGCTGTCACCAAGCAAGTGTTTAGTTGGGGCAGGGGTGGTCACTCTTCTGACTCATTCATTTTGTTCATCTATGCTACTGTAGCTTTTACATTTAGTGCCAAAACAGGTAACAGTTTTATATACAGTAATACTGATGACTACTTTCCAACAAGTCAAGTCACTGCTTTTTAAATGACTGTATTACCCCAAAACAACAATATGATTCATATCAATCACAGGTTTAGGCACAGAATTACTTGCTTAGAGATTGGGTAGCTGTTTCCAAACTGGTGGAAGGCTGAATAAAGGCTGCGACATTTATGGAAGGACTCTAAAGAAAATGCAACAACTATCTTTACGTTTTTTTAAGTCACTGGGTTAGAAAAAGATTGTGGTCATGGTTTAAACCAGCATTTGTACCTACTGTTTAAATGTGTAAAACAGTGTTTGATGATCCATCACACTGCTTGTGTGGCAATGACTTTAGAATTGAATTTTTTATTTTTGCTGTTCTTTTTTTTGTTGTCCGTGTGTATGTTATTAATTCATGCTGTCACTCTTCTGTTGTAATGTAGTAACTGTGATAATGTTTGGACCCCTTCAAAAACCACTTGGTTTATCCTAATAAACTCGACAGCTGGTTGGCAAAAGTGGTCAAGTCAATTTCAACAGATAACCTTACACCTAAGATAAAGGTGTAAAAGGACATTCTTGAGGTGTTTCAAGAATGTGACCATGCTGTAGTTGCTGTAGTTGTAGCTGTAGCACAACTCCTCACCTTTTTTCTCGAAAGACTGATGATTGATTGATTGATTGATTGATTGATTGATTGATTGATTATTTACTTCATCTACAGAACCCTACTGATTGATTGATTGATCTACAGAACCCTATTCAGTGTAAGACTGAATTTATCTTTCAACAAATGTAATGCTATTTGCTGCATTAAAAAAAAAGCAAAAAAACAAACAAACCTTGAGATCCATGTAAAATAGCTTTTAAACACTATGATAAGCAAATGTATATTTTTACAGAAGTGGTCACTCAAATGCCTTTAGCAGCCCTGTCAGTAGATCAATACATAAATCAAAAATATTCTCAGCTAACAAGTTTTTCCAATGTAAATATTCTACTTAATTTATTGTGACTAACAAAACAAAACACAGAACATATCAGCCGACCAATATCTGGTAAGTAGTATTGAGAGACCTTTCTTGTATTACATTAGCTGAGGGTTATGTGTTACCAGCATTTATATAAGATGTCTTTGAGTATGGTATCACTGAGAGTACTTATGTGTGACAAACTGTGAAACGCTGTTCAAACAGTGCCAGGTGCTGGTTGTCTTTTAATGTAAAGTTTTTATTCCTGCTTAAAGCTGAACTGCTGAAAAGTTGTCCGTTTTGTTTGTTTGTTTTTTGCTTTTTTCTCCTATATGGGGAAATAGTTTAACAGTAACTAGAATAGCCTGCATTCAGGAGCTATTCATGCAGATATCTGATCTATAGATTATTTTACAGTCTGATTCAGATTTTACGTAGGGCCTATTTATCCATTACTGGTCTTAAAACTATAAACATTAACTGACCGGCCGCTTGCTTCCTGCTCCCAGGTCCTCTCTGTGAATTCCACTCTCAGGATAAATTACCTTCCTAGCGTCCCATCCCACCCGTCTCCTGTCAGCCGGGAGATGTCTGCCTCCCTCGTCCCCTTTCATCAGCGCCAGAGGTCTTTGTGATAACAGGCTTCAGCTCAGTCACTGATTGAATTCAGGTACGCTGGCTCATCTCCAGGGCATTGATCGCTGCCTTAATGAACAGACACCAAGGAGCCTTTTGTATTAAGGCTCCAAGCTTTACATTTATAGTGGTAAAACTGACAAACAAAGAACAGCAATAACCTGGCTTAGAGTAAATCTTCCGTAATTCACATTAAAAGAGGAAGCACAGCAAAACGCTCAGAAGCAAAGGTGGATTATATGCTCATTATTGGGTAATTGGGGCCTGACTTTCAGGAGACAGGAAATTACCTTTTGATCTTTCTTTTTTGCTTTGTACTATTTATATTGATCGTTACAGCAAGAAAATAAACACAAGTCGATTTGTTTGCTCATAGGCAGTGGCTGAGGAAACTACTTTGAAAAAAAGTGCCCTTTTGTTCACAGTTAACATACACAATGCTTAACAAATTTATTAGACCACCACCTTTTTAAAAAAAAAGTACATTACTTGCATTCCTGAGCAGAAAAAAATATACTTTTAGTAGTTAAATGTTATGCTTGATTAATTTCTGACTTGTCAGAGAAGTCCAGTATGCTGGCTCGTATAAAGTGTGAATTATTTCCATAATAAATAACAATATAATTCTGAGTTTTAAACAAGTTTTTGACAGATTTCTAAAATATTTTTGTTTTCTTGGTTTTATGACAGGTGTGCTCTAATCAATTTGTTAAACACTGTAAACTAAGAAAAGAGAGAGCTCGAGAACGGCACCTTTCATGTTTTTTGGGGTTTTTTACATTTAAGCTGAGAATTTAGACACTAAAAACTAAAACCAAATATATATAGTTTGTTTGTTTGTTTGTGTTTCTTTTGCGGCTCAAATTGCTTCAGTAGTACTACATTAGTACTACATTTAACAAAGTGTGGTGTGTGGTAAACTACTTGTTTAATTTCATTAGTCGCTTATTCCCGATAGTGCTGGTATACAAATTCTCCCTAGAGACACAACCACACCTGATCAATCACTGTGTTCATACAGAACTGCATCTAGATGCTATTCTCTGATCCTGCTGCAAATAAATGACTCAGAATCACAACCTTAAGTGCGTTTCTCATTCAAAACATCGTGTATTTTGTCATTATATGTCAGAGGAAATGGGATAAGGGAAATAAAATCGATGAATTTGAAGGAGGTGAACTAACATGTCAGGATATTACTGTGGAACAGGAAGCCACACTCCCAGTAATAATCAAAGGATGCTCCCACACCATTAGTCACCGTCATCCTTTCACGGCTCTACAAGACATTTTGTAAGAAAATGTTGTAACTTTCTTTCCGCGTGTGTGCCTTCTTTGCATAAACTTGTCTCTCTGTTTTCTACTTCTGTCATGGATTTTCACTCTCCTCCAGAAAGTGAATCACATTATTTTAGGGAACATGCCCAAACTGTGTTGGTACAGAGCTAAATAAAATAGCAATATGTGAGTAAGAACTTTTTTTTTTTTTGGAACTTGAGGCATGTTTTCTGGTGTTACTGCAAACATTTATCAGAAAAATCCTTTGATTATCTGCAGGACTGATCTAAAGCCTTACCCACCAAGATGCTAGCTAAGTAATCGAGAGGTGCGTCACCCGGAGCAGGGTTTTGATTTGGTATTTTGTGTTATGCTGCACCTTTCCACAGATTTTGGAACTCTTTTAGCTACTGGTCTCTTCTATCTGCTCTCATATCAGAGGAAATCTTTCAGCTCTTTCTGTAGAAAAGGAAATGACTGTGTGAGAGTATTCCCTAAAGACCATCCTGCCTCAATCTCCACTAGATTGTGTCGAGGGGGGGGCTGGAGAGCTTGTTTCTCAACAGGCTGAGTCATCCAGGGTATTTTGATCTCAGTTAAACTGTCATGAACTTGTTCAAAAGAAAATGTTTACTTGTTTGTCACCCTCAATGGTCATTTTAACACCTTTCCATTATAATTTGGCAATATTGTTTTCATGAACATTTCAGGAACACTGTGTCTCACTTTGAAAAATAAAAACAATATTTCCTGACAGAGATTTTAAGCTTAGCGTCTATCAAGACCTTTTCTCTTTTATTAAATGCCTTCTGTTATGTCTCCAGATCATAAATTTGCAGCATAAAGGACACAGTATGTACAGAATACACCAGTGTATTTGAATTCATTATGTAACAAATGCTCCAATCTGTTTGTCATGATCTCTATTTGTCAATGAAACCGTTAACCCAAAGAGGTAGCGTCACCGTTTATGAAGAAGAGAAATGTCCTACTAATAGTGTGGAAGGAATTCTAATGGTGGATTGATGGATGGTTTCTTAAATGAGGGTGGAAAACATTCTTGTTCTTCTAAAAACATTTATTGCAGTCCTCCTGAATAACAACCAATAAAGGACACATGAAACTTCCACTGGAACACACGATGCTTCATTTTCTGATCTGAGATCTTCTGTCTGTGGAGGCCGTTTGAGTACAGTGATCTCATTCTCATGTTCAAGAAACCACTTTGAGATGATCTGAGCTTCATGACCCAGTGCATTATCCTGCTGGAAGCAGCTATCACAAGATTGGTACGCCGTAGTCATAAATTGATAAATGTGGTCAGCAACAACACCCAGGTAGGCTGGGAAGTTTAAACAATGCTCAATTGGTATTCTGCTGCTGTAGCCCGTCTACTTCAAAGTTCGATGTATTCAGAGATGCTATTCTGCATACCTTGATTGTAACGAGTGTACCAAGTAAGTTATTCTTGCCTTGCTATCAGCTCCAAGTAGTCTGACCATTCTCCTCTGGCATTGCCAAAGCATTTAAACCCAGAGCGCTGTTTGCTATCAAAACCAACTTTTTTTCTCTTAGAAGAAAATAGTTAAATGGTGCATGGGTGGGGTAATAAAGGAAGTGGAGGAAACTGCAGCAGGACTGGCATGGCAGTAGGGTAATAATAAGCAACATCATGTTATCATGTTATAATGAGCTTACTCTCTGCCAGCATGAATATAACCAGATGTTTCTAGTCAGCTGGTAGCTGAGCAGCTAATGAATGAGTCAGTTATTGTGGCATATGAATGTTTGGTTCTATTTTGTTTTACTATAAAGAGCACATGACCATAAATTGAATTGAATCCCCCTGCAGCATCCATCTTGCTGCAGTAGATCAAGAACAGTGGCGAGAAAAAGCAAAGCAGCCATTACCGGAGAGCATGAACAGATCATTTATTTTATTATGGGGAAAAATGCACTACCTAAATGAATAAACCAACACAGATGTCAAGATGTCCTCCCTGCTTACGGTTGGTTTATTAATAAAATCTTGTGAAACCTGTTGTGTTTCAGCAGAACCGAGAATCTTAGGTGAGATGTGGCCACTCAGCAGCTGTGATGCTTGTGTTATTTCTTCTTCTTCCTCTTTACTTGTAAATTACTACCTCTACCCCTCCTTATACCTCTCTAACCCACTACCCCACCCACGGTGTTATCAAGAAGCAGCAGTTCCTCGTAATCAAGGAGATGGGTTTACCAGCTAAAATTAGCCCCTCATTTTATCTGATAGCCCAGTGGGGAAGATGGAGAGCATGGGTGGGGGAGAACTCCAGCAATATAGGATGCATAACTTTCATGTCCTCTCAAAAGAAAAAAAAAAAAAGCTTCTCCCTGAGTCATTTGCTTGAGGTGGCTCCCTGGGGAGTTCCAGCCAATATGAAAAGGGGAAAAAAGAAAAGAAATTGAGAGTCAAACATCCCACATCACTTCCTCCCTGTGTCTCTGATTGGGGGTAGTTAGATGGAGACAGACAACGTATGAGTCACCAGCCCAGCCCCCACCTCATCTCCTCTGTGAGACTGTTAAAGAATGATATGGAAAGAGGAAATATCACAACCCAGCTGCCTGTCTGCAACCCTGATAATTACACAAACTTCAGCGCAGGGCATCACGTCAGCTTAACCACAACTGTCACGATTCTATGAAAAACCAAAAGCAATGGCCGCATAATGAGCATACATTACATTTTCGTGCATGTTTCTGTGTGCAGAGGAATAGTCCACCCTAAGAGATTCTAGCGCACAGTTCTCACCCACATACTTATAATCTGTCACTGCACATTATGCAAGATGAAATATGATCCCAGACTGTATTTTCTCGGCTAAAATGTGATGATAAAGTTGTATAATTCAGATGCAGTAGGTTGTTGATATTATGGACCAGCTTGTTGTCACAGACACTAAATTTTTGTATTGATAATTTTACTACAGGTTTGCGCGTACATACTTCTGTGTGCACCCATGAAAATATTGAATACCTTCACCACTCTTAATCTTCTAATCACATCTAAATAAAAAATAAAAAAAAATTGATAACAGACCTGTTAGCTTTCTTTACACTTTTTTTAATTTGACTTTTCTCTGCTGGGAAGAAGCTGATGAAATGCAAACAACATAATGTTACATAAGAAGTTACAATGAAGTCTGGAAGGAAACATGCTCAGGTTTTTGCATTACTGCACCAAAATCTATGTAAGCGACACTTTCTCTAAATAATATTTCATGTTGGGGTTTTTTTTTTAAATGGCACCAGGATTATGTTTTGCATTAAAATAATCCTCTTCCTCTGACATCATATTTAATTATCAAATTTATGTCAAACAGTGGTTTTGTTATTGTTATATGTAGAAACTGATGCAGCAGAACTGATGATATTGGCTTTTTTTTTTAATTTCACTTCTTTTTTTTTGTCAAAAACTGGCTTCTCTTTTACCCAAAATGCAACTGTGTTACGCTAGTAGTGACTCATATACCCTAGAGCCACTACAGCCTCAAGCAGAGAGTAGGAATCTGTCTCGAAAACAGGCTGTAATTTGAGGTACATTCTAGGTGTAATAGTGTAATTTTCCTTTAAACACCAGAGATGCAGAGCCACAGCTGTAACCAACTGGGTGGCAGTGATGTGCATGTTACTGAGCTATCATCCTGGCATATTCAGAATCAGGACAGCCCTCTGCAATTTTTTATTTTTTTTTTGGATTTCTGTGATACACTGACAGCTGCTCCCAGTGATAACAGCTTGTGTTTGTACTGATGCTTGATATGCTACACTATGTGAGCGTGTGTGTGTCTGTCTGTGACAGTAATGTCCATACCTACTTCCTGTGACGTGGGCACTCCCCAGCCGTCACCCACTCCCAGCCCTCCTATCTATTACATCTTTCCATCCCTGCCTAGGTCTTTCCATCCGCTGAGCACGCAGGTGCGTGTATATGAGTCTGTGTGTGTATTAAAGGTGGAGAAGTGCAATGTGTAAGGTCCCAGTAAGTTTAATTCCAGCTGAGTGGATTTGGCTGTGTGCCTCCCACACAGGTGATGAGAGAAGAGGATGGGGAGGCAGAGCAGAGTGAGGAAGCAGGCTGGACAACAGGGGATGAGGAAAGATATTGGAAGTAAAACACAAAAGGGGAGAGACAGATGGAGGGGAAGGTTTAGAAGTGACTCCTAAGTTTAAAAACAAAACAAAAACCTTATCTGTGAAAGGGAAGATCTCTGATATTGCTTCCTATGAAGGTCACATACTCTTTGTTTCCACGATGAGGCACAGTTCTTTTGAAAAGCAAAAACCCCCTACTGTAAGGCCAAAACAAAGCTGGTTTCGGTCGCTAACTTGTATTTCTCTATTGGAACAACATTTGCGTGTCTGAACACTTTCTATTTATAGCTGATGTGTGTTTATCAGTTTTCTGTATTCATTCAAAATGTTGTGTTAGCTGTATTATTATTACTTTTGGTGAAGGTGACAATTTACTGGTCAGTCTACATTCCTACCTTCATCTATGGCCAAGTGCTGTGAATAGTAACCAATATAAGACTGCGATTACGAGCAGCTTCAGTGAGTACTCTCCAAAGGGTGTGTGGGCTTACCCTGGAGACAGCCGGGTTAGTCAGGGCATCTGTCCAGTGCTTGACTTCCACCAGTGTGATGTTGGTGCTACGTTCACACTGCAGCCTGAAGTGACCCAATTCCGATTTTTTTGCCCTCATGCGACCTGTATCCGATCTTTTC
>JAVDPK010016667.1:0-17122 GCA_034780415.1 Cichlasoma orientale
TGGGGCCGAGCACAAGAACTTCAGTTTGATCTGAATTTAGAAGCAGGAAATTAGAGCTCATCCAGGCCTTTATGTCTTTAAGACCTTCCTGCAGTTTAACTAATTGATGTGTGTCATCTGGCTTCATGGATAGATAAAGCTGGGTATCATCTTCATAACACACACTTACCCATTCATGTGAATGGTGAAATGTGTCCAAATGTTTGTGATCTATGACAGTAACAAATGTTTGACAAACTCATTAATGCTTTCATTAAAACTGCCTTCTTTCATCTCCAGTTCCGTGCAAAACTGAAGCCATTCCTCTGTTTCAGAGCCTTTGAGAGAGCTGTCCATGCCTTCATTTCGTCTAGACTTGACTACTGTAATAATCTTTATTCAGGTGTCAGTCTGTCACTGCTTAGACGACTGCAGCTGTTCCAAAACGCTGCAGCACAGTTACTAACAACACCACACATCCCCTCTAGATCACTGAGGTCTGCTGAGCAAATGCTCCTAGCTGTCCCGAGGTCCAGATTAAAGCACAGAGGGGATCAGGCCGTTGCAGTCGTTCCACGGAAACTGTGGAACAAGCTGCCCCTTCACACCAAGATGGCTCCAACATTGGACACTTTTATTCTCTGGCTTTTACGGAATGAGTTCAGACTTCTTTATTTGTGTTGCTTCTACTCAGACTTTCTTATTTGATGTTTCCTTTCTTAACTCTGTCATTTTGTCCGCTGTTTCATGTTATTTGATTAGATGCACAGCTCTTTAGTCAACAGAATATGGCTAAAGGAGGAGGGAAGAGAACCAGCTGAGGTCATTAAAATCAATCGTGTTTGTAACTGGTCTCGATTCGCTGCCTCTTGTGTTAACTGATCAAACTGTGGCATAATTAATGGCGTGCCACTTTAATGGACTATAAATACTCATCAGTGTCACAAGGTTGCAAAGCCAACTCTTCAGCAGATACAGAAGTAGCAAAGTGCACAACTTTGTTTAATACCTCAGAGGGTTTTAGGGCATATTTTTCTATGACATATTCAAAAAAGATGACAGAGAAATTGAGTTGAAATTAAAGAGCACTAAAAAGCACTAAATAGCATCTTTGCCACATTTAATGTGAATGATCGAGCTGATGGGAGACGCATCATCGCCACCTTCACACTGCAACTATGTGCTTGTAAACAGCAGGTAAGTGATGTGAATGCCTGAGCCAGATGGCAAAATGTGTATGGAGAAAGTGAATGATCAACAGTAGAATGCAGAGGTGAGGCATATGGTGCCATCAAATTTTCAAGGGTGCACATGTCACATACCAGGGCATAAAGGTCAGCTGGTACAAGTTTGGACTCAAGGTGAAAGCTATTATTTAAAGAGCTTTTTCAGCATTCTCTCATAATTTAGTCGTGCAAAAACAAAACAAATAATAATGCATAATAAACAAGGACGAGCTTCAACAAGCATTCAAAGCTTAAGTATAAAGAATGTTAGCTGAGACGTGATTTGAATTTAGTAATCGAGGTTTCACAGTAATGGGGAACATCTAAATTACAGAGTAAACGGAAGATTTTCTAAAAATAATCTGTTTCATTTTTCTTCCTGCCTGTTTTTATGACTGTGTGGAGCAGCGGCGGCGGCACAGGATGAAGGGACAGCTTCTTAACACCTGGAGGTGCAGTAGACGGTCCCACCATCCACTAAGCAGTGAGGAAATGAAATGCATGAATATTTTATAACTTAATATGTCAACCATCCAAATAACGTGTCCTAATAACTTGTCTCTTCTTATGGCTTTGGAACATTTCCAGGATTTTAACAACAGTTGGAACTCAAATATAAAACCGTCACGTAGTAAGATAGCAAACTGTAAGCAATGTTTTCAATACGCTTTGCTACAATAGATTCTATAAAGGATGGATACACCCAGCGCTGATTTAGGAGAGCCATTTAATTTAATCCCATTGTACAGAAATGACTCAGTGGAAAACAAGAAAACTGAAACTAAAAAGTGGTCTCTGGGAGGTCACTTTGTAGCTATGAGTAGCAATGAGTTTATGTTAAAAGCCAAGGATGTACATGACAGTTTTTAGAGAGAGTTTTCAGAATGGTGCCCAAAAAACGACGTGGGCTTTACAGATAATTGGGAAAGTTTCTGGGGAAAACCTGGTCTTGTTAGGAGAGACGGCATCCATCCCACTTTGGGTGGAGCGGCTCTCATTTCTTGAAATCTGGTCGAATTTATTAACCCTCCTAAAACCTGACTGCCCAGGGTTGAGACCAGGAAGCCTCTCTGCAGCTTCTCTCCTCCTGCCATCCCCCCAAAACCCCATCCCCATAGAGACGGTGGCTGCTCCCAGACCACCAAAGAACAAACATAAAATCAGCATTTTTCCTTCCCACTGTCACCAAGTGCTTGCTCATGGGGGGTCATCTGATGCTTGGGGTTTTCTCTGTATTATTGTAGGGTCTTTACCTTACAATATAAAGCACCTTGAGGTGACTGTTGTTCTGATTTGGTATTATAAATAAAATGTAATTGAAGTGATTAGTTGCTTCGGTCGCTTCAAAGTTGAGGGAATTCTGTCTTTGGACTCCTTCACTTCACAGCAGACAGATGGATTGTTGGAGAAAAACAGTGATGATGAAACTGATATTGAGGTGATTTTGACAGCGCCTGAAAACCAAAGTGATGAAGAGAAGGGAGCAGCTGGAACGGCCTAAATCACTGACGAGAGTCCAGGTCTTCCTTATGGAACTTGTTCTTGGATGTTGATGAAGAAAAACACTTCCACATGAGAAAAGACCTTCCTAAAACAGATTACACCTCCTCTATCCTCATCACACATACCAGCACTATATGAGAATGACAACATTTCTGTTTCCATCATCTCATTCCCCTGCTGTCCTGGCACCACAAACCCTCACATGTGGCCCACCATCTTTTCCTGAGAGTACAGTTCAGAGGAAGGCACCAGCGGGACCCTGGCTTATCTGCAGGCCTTGGCTAACGGATGATGAAAAACAGGCACCATAACGGCCACCAATCTGCTCCAGTGCGGGTCCTGGCCCTACGTAATGGTCAGCCCTCTAGCCTGGGTACAGATGCCATGGCATCTGCCCACAAATCAAATGTAATGCTGAAGCCCAGTGAGCCAGAAGGACCGAATGCCTGCAGGGGAAACAACCAGAGGCTGGTAATAACGCTGTTCCCCGGGGCTTATGGATCCATCCTCTGCAGACTGAAACCGAGTTAATTCATCCATGACATGTGCACATCGGTGAATGACACACATAAAAGGACTTTAGGTCATAATTCAAGAGGTTTTTATTCACTGCCGTAAAAACTCGCAGAGTTATCAGACTGGAAAATACCTTCATTCATTTTTAGATATAAATAAAAGCCATTGTAAAGGTTTATTTAAAGATTACACACAGATGGACCATCATGTGGTCACTGTGGTGACTGTTCAGTCAGACTGAACAGAAACAAGCGTGGCAGAGGGCGGTTTGAGTCCCATGTGAAACCAAAACTCAGCTACTTGTTGCCCGTCCACATGGTTCCATATGTTCGTGTGAGGGGCTCTATTTTCAGATTCTGACACTTTTTCCTTCTTTGTTTAGATTTCCGCCGCCTGCAGCTTTAATAATAACTATGCATATGAATACAGAGAGCACTTCATATACTGCAAAGGTAAAAAAAAACTGTTGCCATTTCGGCCTGTAATGAATTAATTGGTGAGTACCCTACAATATTGATTTGGCCACACTGAAGAGCGGACACTGTTCCTTTAATATTCCGCACTGCTGCATATTTTGTGCCTCCATTAGCCTAATCTATGGCACACTCTGACCTCATGTCAGCAGCTCACCCGGCCTTCTTCCCCCGGGAAGCACACAGTTAATAATGTTTATAAAGTATATCCTGAGGAAATGAATCCACTCCATTATCACAGCTGTCCCAATGCCACACTGTTAAGTTCCTCTTTGTTCCCTTCCTGATGGCTGTCAGACTCTGTCAGTCATATGTCACATAATCCATCAGTGAGGTAATTAAGAAAAGTATTAAATATGGTAATGTGAAATTACCCAAGTCATCACAGGTGATAACCTTAAACCTACCCTAAGCCAAGATTATGGAGAAGGTCAAAACGGCCTTTTTTGGGGGGAAAAAATGTAAATAGTTTTGATGTGTGTCAGTGAGGATGATCGTTTTCTTTGTTACATTATGTTACATGTTCTGATTGCCCAGGGTCAGAGTTAAAGTTAGGGTTACGGCTGGGGAGAACAAGAACAACCTTTAATGAGACCAGAAATGTTTTTTTCTTTTTCACTGCGAAGCCGTGAGCCGAACGTTTTCACTGTCCCGATGTGGTGATTTGAAAGCAGGCGTGATGAAAGACGGGCTGATCTGAGGCACGCTCACCTTAAAACACCTCCTGCTTTATCCCGATTTTGTTTTTACTCTAATGAAGACCACAGTTTACAACATGATCATCATATTGTATTAAACTGAGTCCATAAACTCATCAGGAAAATGTTTACTGATATGACGGCTGAGGGCCGTTCGCCCGTAGATTTGTTTACCACCTGTGTGCCAACAGATGAGTTGCTGACTCATCTGTTTTAGACATCTGTGCAGTAACTTGCAGCTTGATCCTTTTATTAGCATTTCTGGATTTGTAAAAATCACATTTCTTAGTGAAGCTTTATTAGTTTTAGTCTTAGGTGACCCATGGTGTCAGCTGCATGAGGGATGCCAAGTTTTGGTTTCCACAGTTCCACTCACTCTGTGTTTGACTGATACGCCTGCAGTGCAGCACCAACTGTTAGCTCCTCGGAGCTCAGTTGCATCATTTCACTTTGAATACTCTCTCAATAAAAGGTGCTGATTAGCAGACGTCTTTCAAAGGTGACACATCTGACTCCTCCGTGTTGCTACCTGGGGAAGCGTGATTTGGTGAGATAAAAGTTTAAAAATCTTTTTTTCATGTACTGTTTCTGTTATTTTGTCCACCCCCCCGTGGCTTTGCGTTTCCATGCGCAGAGCTGTCATCCCTGCAGTGGAAGGGGAGTTCAAGGATTCATCAAACAAACAGCAGGCCTGGGTCTGCAGAAACTGGCTCAGCTGGTCAGCTCAGGTCCACACATCACGGCCAAGCTAATGAGAAAGGCCTGGATGGGTCGTGTGTGTGTGTGTGTGTGTGTGTGTGTGTGTGTGTGTGTGTGTGTGTGTGTATGTGTGTAGCCTGGCTCTCTGCCAGCTCTTACACATCCAGGTGGTTTGATTAAACACATCACTAACACATTGTCTGTGGGTTGAGTGGAGGGGTCTGGGTGGAAGACCGTGAAGGGTAAAGTAGATGCAGTAGAAACAAGCAAAGCAGAACTGAAACAGTGTGATTGATTCTATTCTTCTGGATGCACCGTAAGAACAATATCCAGGAAAGCCGGTCCGTTATTTACGGAACGTGTTGAGCTTTCACGTTGCCTCCCTCAGTGTGGACGCTCTTCCTTCACAGACGCAGAACCAGGAAATAGAACGTGCCTTTTTCTTTGCCTCCTTCTTGGCTCTTGTGTCTCGGTGAGCTTCTTAAAGTGCTGTTTGTGTGCTACCCTCCTCAAACTTCCCACCAGTAATAATGTGGGCATTGTGCACCATCAAAATCTGTTCTTGGCCTTCAGTATTTTCTCCTCTTTCATTGTGACGCATCTTTTGAATGTGGGTTCTTTATACCAAATACTATGTTCAAGCCCAGGGACGGCACCTTCTGCTGTCTCCTCTGTCGTCGTGCCTCCTGACTGCGACTGTGCCTGCCTGGATTGGCACTGGTGGCATTAGTCTCAGGATTATCAGCCAAGACCTTGATTGGACTTTATCTGCAGCCCTTGGATTTGGATCTCTTCCTTTTTACGTTGGCATGCACTCGCTCCTTAGCCAATTCTTTCTCTGGTTAAAATTAGGGGGAAAAAAGGTTTGGGATCAAATATGCCCCTTTACATCAGTGACCTGTCTCGCTGACAGCTCCGTCTCACCAATGCTATGACCCATGTGCATCAGGGGCATCACCGCCTCGCTGTTTTATGAGGTGGCCTCTTAACTGTCCTGCTAAGAAACAGAAGCACATTTACTCCTTTATTCACCGACCCGCTTTTCTTCATCACAAGGGGAAGATTCAGAACTCAAAGGATCCTAAATAGAACCCTCTATCTGCCCATTAATTTACACAGTTTGGGTTAACGAGGCTCCGAGGTGTTACTGATTTTGATCGAGAGCAAAGACCATTCTCAGAGCGATCGCTGAGCAGAGCTGCTGCTGGACTGAAGGCAGACTGGAAGCTTCAGTGACTCATTATATGGTCAGGGCTAGCTGGTTAGCATGCAAACTCAGGATACATATATTACTTCAATACTTAAATGTCTTTGCCTGCCATGTCCTCGCATTCTGCTAACATATTTTGTTGTTTGTTCAATGCTTTAAATGATAAAAATCCATATTGCACCTGTGGTCCCGTTCATTTTGGAATGGCACTTTATAATAACACCCAAATGGAGTCACAGTGTGAAATTAATTGTTCAGTGATGGGACATCAACACGACGCCCGAGGCTTGTAGTCAACTTTTCTCCCTCTGCGGATGCACATCAGCGGCTCAGATGTACCTGTGACTGTCTAATTTCAATATTTCCAATATGCAGAGGGAATCAAGAGTGAAATCATATTCATAAACAATCCCCTGACACTAGATATAATCTTGTCCAGTATTTATGTGATAAAATTGGGAAATAAATTGTCTTGCACGGCTCATCTTTGTGCGCTCGCCCACTGTGAATTCATGAATTTTAAACGGGGGTGAGGAGGGAAATGAATCTGTCACCAATTAAAGCTCATAGATCACAGAATTAGCCGGTAATTATTGGCTCAGCCGAATGAAGGCCGGTGTGCTCAGTGCGAGCAGCGGAAGAGTTCATACATTCGCCTATAGAGATTTACATTAAATTGGTTTATTCAGCTGGGAATCAGTTCTCACACTTATTAAATGCTCGCGGTGTTAATCTCTCTTTGTCTAATTAGAATCCACATTTCTATATGATACTGAGCTGCAGTGAAACACAGTCGGTCGTATCAATGCAAAGCTCCAGTCAGCGAGCACGCCGCGCTCAGATGGAGCGTCGCAGAGCATTTAACCCAGAAACTACTTTCAAACATTATCAAAGGCCGGCTTTCCTTCGGATGGGTGGTCACACAGGAAGCATGCCATGGGGACAGCTACCGAAGGAGTCTTTTATAGCCACTCATGACCAGGGGATGCTGAGGACACTCGGATATTGTCCATCCTGTGGCCGTACCGAGTTTTCATTCCTTTGAAGGACCTCTGTGGCTCTACAGCATTGATTGCTCATTGAAAATTCAGAAAACACCACCCACCCTGCAGGGAACTCTGGGAACCACAAATAAACCAAATTTTCTGCTAGAAGACTTTCAGAGGATAAACAAGGCCCAGAACGCACTAATTAATTCCCTTTAATTCTTCTCTAATTATGCACAATTAAAGGCTGTGAATTAATCAGTGCGCTTAATCGGTTTGCTGTCTTTGAGCTGAAATGCACCTGACTTAGAGGCTGCTGGAAGATGCACGGAGAACAGTGGTTTTATTGGCGTCCATCCAGAAGCAGTTGCCACTCACTGGTGTCAGTCGATGAGAGGTCTGGGCTCCCCGTAGAGACTGGGATTCGTCCTCTGCGCACTCTGAATTCACAAAGTGTTTCAGTCTGGATGAGAGAGGATGAACGCTTTGGCGATTCTCAAATTGTGACACCTTGTGGTCAGTGAGGTTCTAATGCTGAGCCACAATAAGTTCATTCATCCATCTTTATCCAGTCCCAGGAAACAAGAGCCCATCACTGCTGTGAGAGAACATGCAAACTCCACACAGACAGGTCCCAGCTGGCTGAGGGATTCAAAACCTGGACCTTCTTGCTGTGAGGCTGTGGCGCTAACCGCCTAACCACTGTACCGCTACGTGTTAACCATGCATGCTGTAAAACTGTGGGCGGCACCAGAGGGCCATGCTGCTGAGGACAAACTGAAGGGCCACACAGTTACAGTGGAACATGGCACACATTGTGCTGAATTAGGTCAAAGTCCATGAATTATGAGGATGGAGGATTATTTTGTGGGCTGTTTGTCACCTTGTTTCAACTTGTTTTGACACAAAGGTTTAGTTTAAGCCCACTAACTCATTTCTAATGCTTTCTAACTTATCAGAGGTCAGATGAGCTTTCAGGGAAATTGTATTTGTCACGTTAACCATGTGAATGTTTTTATTAATATAATGGATTCTGGTCACTTGTGCAAATATTTCACACTTGACGGTTAATGTGAGTAATCAATGATGATGGTGTCGTCTTCCACAGCGGTGCCAAGAGTCCCGGAGAGCCCCGAATCCAGCTCTGCAGCCTGCAGGCCGGTAGCGCCGCGGCGCACGTGTGTGGATATTTTGGACAAAGCAAATTGCCGGTCATATTTTATGTGCATGTGCGGAATCATTCATCAACTGCGCTGCAATCAGCCAGCCTTCCCATCAATTCTGCAGGTCTCAGAGAGCAGCGCGGAATGCATAAATGCCTCATCGCTGCACCATCATGTCGCCGTTTGTCTCACAGCTGACCTGAAAGCACCTGAGAGCTCGAGGCACGAGAGGCAGAGACATGAACGTGGACCGCAGGCTGCACTTATGGCTTTGACTTTTCTCTCTCTGCATTTGAGTAAATCTGAGTGATTAGGGTCAGTGAACTCTGACCTTTAAAATGTGCTGACATGGCAGGTGTGTCAAATCAAGCGCCGTGATCTGTAATATTTCAAACAGCCTCAGAAAGACACTTGGTGTGACAGGCTAGTGTTAGGCCTTTATGTTTGGATTAGTGATAAAGCTTGTTTTTGGACAGGATTAACAACCGAGTGCGGCTTTCAGCCGTGCTCAGCGATTGGTGTAAACAATGAAACAATGTCAGAGTGACAATAAAGTTTGTCTGAAGGGTTTTAAAGTGTGCTTTCTGGAGTATTTGCCTGCAGATTTGGAGAATTTAATGTCCTCAGCATCACAGAGAGCAGCAGCTCTCCCTGCAGACAGACAGTGCAGGTACCCATCAAACTTTATTTCAAATTCTAGTTAAAAGGTGGGAAGATTTGCAGCGACTGATCCACAGTTTATGCCCGTTTGATGGATGATGCATCCAGAAAAACATGGGACTCTTGGGTGTGAACACTCAGTGTAAATACAGCTTAAATTAAGAGCTGAAATAAGCTGATGCGGGATATTTGCGATACTGTCAGCTGGTGTGAAATAAGGTGATTTTTCAAACTGTGATGTTTTTTTCAAAGGGAAGCATGAGCAGAAAATTGAAATTGAATACACAGCTCATGTCTGTTTCCTCCATCAAAAGGAAATGAAGACATTTCAGAAACATATTTATTGATAGTTCTCTCAGGGTTTGATTTTTACAAACCTTTTTAAACCAATAATCAGCACCTGTGTGTGTGTCTTACACTGACAAATCAGCTGCAGCTTTTAAATCCATACTTGTGTTAAATTAGAAGAGGTGGAGGTATCTCTGGAGAGAAACGTTAGAGAGGAAAGGGTTGGAGATGTGCAGAGGAGGAAGAGAGGATATATTAGATAAAGGATGTTGATGGCTGAGCTGCCAGGAGAAGAGGAAAACCGCAGAGGAGGTTCATGAATGCAGTGGAGGACGTGCAGAGGGTTGGCGTGACAGAGGTGCATGCTGGGATAGGCTGAGATGGAGGCAAATAAACAGCAAAAAGAAGAAGAATTACATTTATAATCATTTACTGTCATATATTGTAACAAAATTGTATTGAGTGACCTTTTTAAAAGTTAATTATAATGAATAATTTATTATATGATGCATTTTTAGTTTCCTGTTGTGGGTCTGTGGGGGCAGCGCCCCCTGCTGGCCTCTGCATTCATGCGCGTTGCACCTCGGATCCTCCCGCAGGTGTGCTCGGCTCCTTCACGGAGGTACGTCAGTCTGTGATAAACTCTCATAAACCCTTTAAATAGGAGATTATTTCTGCTGTTAAACGCGGTATTGTTTGTCATTTATAAGCCGTCAGTTGTGTAACCGTGTTGAATGTGTGTGATTTTTTTTTATGGGCACAGGTGACGTCGGTGACTTGATTGTGTACATGCGCTCATAAATTCAGCTTGCTAATCAGCAGGTAAGCTAAATTATTTCATCCAGTGAAACAAAACAAAACAAATCATCCAAGAATAGAATTTTGCTGATTTTTTTTTTTTTTTTTAAAGAATTAAAGACGAGGGTCCGTGAATATATTTAGGTCCGTGTTTGCACTCAGCTCAGTGTGAGAGTCTTTGCTGTCTGTAGCTGATGGAGCTTCTTAAGGCGCACATGAAGTAAAATAATATCAATGAAGCAGAGTTACCAAAATAAAAGCTTCCCAACATACAGTACGTGGTGCCTCCTGCTGTGTATTAATACACAGTAAATTGTGAGCGTGAGGGTGAAGTGTCAGGGCCCTGATGGTTTTACATGGCATTTTTTTTTCTCTAGGCTAAGAGTAAAGTACTTAGGATGTTATTTACTTGTTTTATTATTTTATGTTTCCTGTTTTTAACTGCCTCCTTTAACTGTCTCCATATCTTGTGTTTTACGTTATTTTATTTATTTTAATTGTACAGCACTTCGGTCAACTGCTGTTGTTTTTAAATGTGCTTTAGAAATAAATTTGATTTGATTTATTTAGGTATGTAAATGTCAGTTTCTTCCCGTTTTAATCCTCTTTACTCATGGTTCTTATTTCCTGTGTGTGCAGTGTGGATCTGAAGATGCTCCCTGTCAGCTGACACCCAGATTACCATCAGCCAGGTCAGTGTCTGCTAACCTGTCATCTCAGAGTTGTTGTTTAATGGCAGCTAATGTCTCTCAGTGCACCGCCCAGAGAAATGAACACGATGCTTAAAACACAGACGTGCTGATTTCACAAACAGAATGCATTTAATTGAGCTGGGATGCATCTTCCATCTATTGTGTTATTTTGCTGATGGTTGTTTTCCTGTGTTTGTTTCTGTTTTTTCATGCTGCTCGTTGTATCTGCAAAGTTTGCTTGCAAACTGGGAGTTTTAGGGACCGGACTGGTTTCCTTCCAGTTTGTTGTTGTTGGTGTTTTGTCTGTCATTTGGCTTTAGGGATATAAATATGGAAAATCTTCAGTGCTCCTGTGAGTCAGAAGTAGATTTATTGTTTGGGAACCTTCAGCACGGTAAGTGTTTGTGCTAACAGGTGAGGTTCCGTGTGGGCTCTGGTTAATCGGGGTTCTGAGCTGTTTTTGCTGCTCCTGGCTGATTGTTTCTGTATCTGAGGGCTGCTGACTCGAGCATTCGTGCTGCTCTGTGTGGTGTTTGACATGAAGTCTCTGTGGGTCTGAACACCGGTTATTAGAGTTTATATTTTTGTTTTATTTGTCTGGTTGTTAGCAGAAAAAGCTCCCAGGCGTTTGCAGAGAGGCACAGCTTATGATTAAATATTATTAAACCTTTAAATGTTAGTATGGATTCAGACCTCTCTTAAACAGCTGGTGGATAATTGGCATTGATATCTCAGTTGGAAAATTCCTACTCCTTACACCCCTTTTGATATTTATGCTGCTTTATTTTATTTTATCCTGACATGTGGTCTTTCTCTGCTGCTGCAGGGACAGCTCGCTCTGAGTTTACCCTGTTTAGAGATACGGCAGCTGCACACCTGAGTGAGCTGTTTGCACACGACTGTTGTGCGAACGAGTGTTGATCTTATGGTTTGTTAGCCGGACGGATGCTGTGAACTGTGTGAAGTGCTGTTCTGTCGCTTGCAACTTTCTCTCTGCAATCAGACGATCGCTTAGTGGAAAGCACTTTGCAATAGTGCGGAGAAAGCAGAGCACAGAGGGACTGAACGACAAATGTGACAAAATGCAAACTATGGGAGTGAGCAGACAAAAGTTATGAACATGCAATAATACATCTTTTAATTTTCTCTAATACTGGCCTAATTAGAACCTGAAATGGCTTAGGTGTCAAGACTGTAACAATCAGAGTGGCGTTATGGAGCATTTTAGAAAACACATCTGGATATTAAAGCAAGTTAATCAACCTTTGAATTTTCTTCATAGCCTGATTCACAGACCCGAACATGGCAGCTCAGTGACTGTGTGGGAACTTTCATAAAGCAAATTGATTTCTGCTATAACGATCGACTGAACATTTAAAAAAAAAAAAAAAGCTCCATCATTTTGAGATTTGGCTTGAAGAAGCAGCCGACTGTGCTGTGGTTGGGCTCCTCTGAAGATCTGCAACTTACTTTGGGAATTCAAACTTTAAAATGACAACAAATTTGAAAGTACAGATTGTCCGAATATGCCCCTCTTTACATAGTGAAGATGTAGACCTGCCATTCTGTGTTAGCTGGTTTATGTATTGATGTTTATCAGGTCTTTATCAGTGCAAAGACCCTTTAGGAGAAGCTGCTGGTTTGATTTGACCATTTATTTTTTAAATATCATTAGGTCATTAATGATCTGTGGAATAGCAAATGTCTATTAGCTGAACTAGTTAGTTCCAGTATACTGCATTTATTTTTTCTGCCTGATTTGATGGACTCTGTAACAGAACACAAGTTTAAACGAGAGAACCCCATTCTTCAAATCTCCTGAGGACATGAGAGGATACAGATGAAGAGGACAGAGGATGATTCCAAAAGGCCCTCGAGACGGCCTCGTTCTTTATTAAAGGATAGTGTAACAATGGAAATACACGATACTTTATATAGGTTTCCCTTTTTAAAATCCCAGTCAAATTACATGAGTGACCAGTGGAGCAGAAAGTCTCAGAAGAATGGTGCACCCAAGGTCGTGGACTTGGAAATTTACGGAAGACGTATCAGTGGTTTGATCACAAAATTATATCAGTAATTTATCGCTCAATCCAAACGCCGAGAAACTGAAGTGATTCTGAAGGAAACGGGAGCAGAAAATGACGAGTTGTGATCGGATTGAGAGGCTACAGTATATCGTCTCCCAGTGTTCTTTCACACAGCAACACAGCATTTAAAAATCCTTTAAATAACAATCAGCTGGTTCAATTCTTATGTAGTAAATACTCTTCAACGTTGCCTTTTTTAAATTTGTTTTTCGGTTTGGCTCATAAAGTCCCAGCAGTAATTTGCTTTTGAGTGTCTTCTCCCTTTACATATCGCTGCCCATGATTTTATTGCACTGATAATTGAGAGTCGATGCTCTCAAATACACTGTTGGTGTAGAGTTTTATTTTTGCTTTAACCAGAGGCTGAGGGGAGAACCTCCAGGCATTCCTTGGAGGGGCTCCATCAGAGAGCCTAATGGAGGACTGTTAAGGATGGTGGTTCAGACCTCAGACTCCAGGCTTGAAACCCTGCCCCAGGGCTTTGGCACATAGGGACTGTTGACTCTGCGTGCTACCAACACCTGCCTCCGCTCTCTGCCCCCAGAGCCTAGGTCCTCCCTCTTTCCTGTGCCATCATAGGCCCCAAACATATTGTTGTGGTACACCACCTGCCTGTCACTCATACGAGGCAGCATTGCTGCATTATCCGGGCAGTGGCTTGTACAGGGAAACAAGTGGCACATGTCCTTGGAACTGTGGTAGAACTGGGATGGTCCCTGAGCCAGTGGCCCCACGTACACTGGTAAGTCTGTGTACGAGTTCAGGTAGGTGGAATAGTGTCTGTGCACCACTGTGGAGGAGGAACGGCGCAGGGCGGCGGCATTCTGCAGAATGGCTTCCCTGTAAGAGGGCAGCCGGGTGGACTCAGAGTACTTGAGCTTTTGCTTGTAGGGGTAGGAGCCCATGTGGGCTGGGTCCAAGTAGGCCGGCTCAGCAGCCAAAGGGTAGCAGGACAGGTTGTGCCCCAGACTGCCGTACAGCTTGTGGGGTTTTGGGTTAGCCACTACCACCCGTGGAAACAGGTCAGGCATGTCTCCTCGGGTTGGGGCAGATGTGGATGTCGAGGGCTTTGTTTCATCTACCTGACAGATCCTGTCGTTGCCCCACGTGGCTTTGAGGAATGAGGCGCGGCGGTTCAGCTTGTCCTTTCCGAGGAGTGGTATGTCATCCATCTCGGGTTCCAGGTAGGACTTCATACAGGAGTTGCAGCTGGTGCTGCCACTAGGGTAGTGTCCTGCGGTGCAAGGCATGGCAGCTGCATTGGGGGCGTGGTTGCTTAGGAGGTGGTTGGCTCTCAACTCAGCGAGGCAGGTTTGAGGTTCATCATAGTCACCTCTCACTCTGGGGTCTGCAGCATCAAACACGTAGCTATGGGACCTCCTCCGCCGACTCCCACAGTCAGGGGGGTAGCTAAACTTTCTCCTGAGAGGTCCTCTGTGCTCCATGTAGATATCAGGCATCTGGAAGTCCCTGTAAGTGGCAAAAGGAGAGATGGGGTGCCGGGGTTGGTTCTCCACATACAGCCTGCTGCTTGGATGGGGGTTTGAAGATCCAGGAGGACCAGGATCCCTCATGGCAATGTGAGGGCTGCTGAGGCTGGAGATGGGCAGAGTCCTCTCTAAGATGTGCTGACTGCTGCGGGCAGGCAGCGTGTACCGGAGCGGTGTGGGCCGAGTTACCACCCGGGGCTTATCCAGGAGGGGCTGGGTAGAAGAGTCCCCATAATGGATTGGAAAGGTGGGTGTGATGGCCCTCTGAGGGTATGGTGAGTGGTTGTCTGTTATGCTTGAGATGTAGGGCAGACGACCATGGGTCATGTCTGTGGTTGTAACTCTGGGTGGCAGGGCGGCTCGCACGTTGTCGCCCCCTCGCCTGCTCCAGTTCTCTATCGTTTTGGTGGCGTTATCTAAAGAGTTCTCCACTCTTGCAGAGGACACCATGTCCTTGGCTGTCTTAAGCATCTTTAGCATATTGGCCTGGGTATAGTTGGAAGTGACGTCTGGACTCTGTATGCTCCCGTTGCGGTCAGTTGACTCCACTCCGTTGAAGCAGCTGTAGATGCCCTGCAGGGAGGTGGAAAGGTAATGTTACCATCTGCAAGCTTCATCAGATACCAGAACGAATGACGTGGAAGAGAGAAGGAGAGTCGCGTCTGTGATTGAAATGTTTGTGGACACAGCTTCATCTCAGGAATATAAATGAGCGATTTGCTGATCATGCATTTACCATATTAGTTTTTCCACTTTTATCCCATCAGCTATATTTTACATCCACATTGCATATCTCTTTGGAATACTTAATCTCACTTTGGACTGCACGAGGCACAGAGATGAAGGTTTTTTTTTTTTTAATGGGGCAATTTAAATTCAGTTTCATCGGCAGCACGACTGCCACTTTATTTCAGCAAGCATCCCTGAAGTCCTTTCATTGCTTTAAGCTCATTTTATTTTACAGTCTTTCTTTTATGGTCGCTACCCTTGAACTGTTGTGGTTGTGTACTGATCTGACTTACTGGATTTCTAATATCATTTAATGCTCTGTTTGGAGGGGAACCAAAGGGTACAGCATTTTTTTTTTTTTTTATACAACTGCCCAGGTTTGTGCAGTTAGTCTGTGACACTAACCCTGTTTGGATGAGTTTTCCCAGTTCCCGGCACTTCTTAAATGTAATAGGCCAGATATTCAAATATGAGTGAAAGTAACATAAAACAGGCAGGTACTTACTCTACTGATAGCTAGGAGGAAGTCCAGACGCTCCGATTTGTGGACCGAATGCCGTAGTTTCCAGTAGAGGAGATGTTCCCAAGCAAAAACCAGCAGGCTCAGGCCCATGGCGACAAGCAGCATGTAGAAGACCCCGGCCATGTTGTCAATGTCCAGCTTACTGCTCATGACTTCTTTCTTTTCATTGCGGCAGATGCCGGTGAGCCAGACAGTCTGCAGCTTTTGCGTGTCACCTGTGAGCGCGGAGTACAGAATACAGGCTTAAGCTCTATTTGCATAACACTATCAATATTTTTAGGGAGCACTAGAACACCCTCCAGTCCCCTTTGAAAGTCATTTACATGGGATAATGAAATTTTTTTCAAATAACCAGCACCCCAGATAAAACCGAGCAAGGTAGTTTTTCCTCTTTGCAAATTGAAAAATCCTGGCCAGGCAGGAGCAGTTCATCTAAAAATGAAGGTTCTCAAAATATGGCCCACAGGCCCGTTTGGGGCCATGGGTGACATTTTATCTGGCCAACGAAGACTGCAGGATGGAATGCACTTCTGCACATTTCATTCATGCACAGTTCGTATCGAAACTGAGAAGCACAAAACAAGACCAGGGTAGCATTTCTCTTCGATTTCGGGTTCGTCTCTCGTTATAGCCATTATGGTTTGTGCAGATGCAGATGGATGACAGTCTCAGGGGACAGACAGCGGCGAGAGTAATCACCAGTAGCTTGCCAATCGAGGCATTACATCAGAATTATTGTTATTATGAGATCCATATTTAATCTGCCTCGCTATAATGTCATGGCGACATCTCTGCTTATAGCGGATAACTGCGACTTGGACGTGTCTTGGCGCATGCGAGCATGCGCGTGCAAGTATGTGCGTGCACTTCTGCCCCCTTTGAGGTACACGTCCACGTGTGGAGTGGCCGCACTCGTCCATCATCTCAAAATGAGGGAGAACACGAGGGCATTTCTGTCTGCTGATTGTTAAATTAGGGCTTCATGTTCCAGTGTTTGCAGAGTTTGGTGGTGAAGGGCTCGTGTGTGCGGCATTGTAGAACTACAGGCCTAAAAAATTAAATAAAAACTAAGAGCGAGCCAGGCAAATGTTACCAATTAATACCGCTTTAGCTGTTCAGCTGATACCTTTCAGCTTGTCATCACTAATTACACTAATGCGACTCATTCTTTTCTCTATATAAATGGCTCTCTCCCGCCGGTATAGCCTGCAGCCTCTCTCATATTGCTGGAAAAGGGAAGTTTTCTCTCACCAGGAGCTGCAGTGCTCCGTTTGTCTTGTGTTTGATCCGTGCAGTGCGCCTTTTAAAGGGTGCAAAGTGCTACCCAGTGGTGGACAGTAACGGAGTAAATTTACTTGAGTACTGTACTTAAGTACAATTTTTGAGTATTTTTACTTTA
>JAVDPK010016668.1:0-17113 GCA_034780415.1 Cichlasoma orientale
TATTTTTATTTTGGTGTGTGAGAGACTTTTGACTTATGTAAAATGTATCCAGGCATTTAAAAACAATTGTTTTTTTTTGTTTTTTTAAAAGATCAGATTGGTATCGGTATCGGCAGATACCCGAATGTAAAACATCGGTATCGGTATCGGACATGAAAAAGTGGTATCGTGCCATCCCTAAACCAGTTAGAACATCTCATTTTGCATGGTGATGTCATTACAGGCTACAGTACTTTTAAAGGGGCAGTTTACTTTAAAATCAAATATGCATATTTTTCATTGCTGATCCATGTAGATTTTGACACTAGCAACCCAGTTTTTGGAGATATCGAATGCAAAACTCCTGCCTTCATAACTGCATTCTTTATATCAAACTATACCCACAACCCATTTAAATAGAAGGAGTTGAGTCTAGTCATGACTGCAGACTGATGCAAGTGACAGCATAAAATTATATAAACATCATTAAACATAATTTCTCAATAATTCCCTAATAATTTGAAATACTTTCTCAAAGAACCACAAACATTTGTTATGTACACAGAGATTGCTAACCCTTTAGTACACTAATGAATTCATTTCAGTTATTACTTGTATACCACAAATCAGGGAGCAGCAAACCAGCTGAACATTTTTTTTTTAAAGTTGTAATTTTTATGCAAGCAAGGAATTAATCCAGCAAATTGAACACATATTTTCCTAGTTTAAATAAATTAAAAATGGGGTTTTCAATAGATGTTTGTTTTTTGGATATATTCCCTCATAATTAGTGTTGGTAATTAGACTGTACTTTGTAAGAAATTTGTACAATGAAATTGAAAGTTGTTTATTCCTGTAGAGCTGAAAAAAGTTGAGGATTCTGGAAATGCCTTCAAAATTGCTGTGAGTGTTGTAAGCCACCCTTCAGGGGTTTTTACACTATAGCTGGTCCCTTTAAAAAAACAATATAGCTGCAGTACTTTACTCCTCTCACAGAACTGCAGCTAAAAAAGTTTTTTTCTCTTCCATTGTTGTAATTGGATGTGATGTGAATCTAAATCCAGGTGTGATAGCAGAATAAAATATCCTGCGCTGACTTGATACAAAAGTTATTCATTGCTGCACCTGATATGATCCCGTATATGCACTTTATATATAGTGTTAGGGTAGTGAGTGTCAAAACAATACATGGTGGAAATGAGTGTTTCTGCTGCCTGCCATCTCACCTTTATTTCTGCCCATGAGGTGTCGTGTCACTCCTGAGAGGTGGCAGATTGTCACTGACAGGAGATCAGCTGCAAACTGCATTTGTTCAGAGCAGAATCAAGTTTTTCTTAATCTAAATCAGAGATTTTCAAACTTGAGATCTACACAAACTATAGCAAGCAGTTTTTGTGTGTGTGTGTGTGTGTCATGTAATATTTGTAAAATGTCAGCAAGTGAAGTAAATGACAGAGTTAATTTAAAAAAGCACTCTGCTCGGGTGATGGGTGATGAAGCTGACATCTCCTTTTCTTTCTCCTTCCCTGTTACCCATGTTCTTCCCCTCCCCCTTCTCCCAGTGGGCCCTCACATTGGCAGATACTGCGGCCAGACGTCTCCGGGCCGAGTGATCTCCTACACGGGCATCCTGTCCATGACCATCACCACTGACAACGCCATCGCTAGAGAGGGATTCTCTGCCAACTACACCATCCGCGAGAGGAGCCTCCCCCCAGGACACGAAGACGAGGGTGAGCAGCTGGATTAGTGAGGGGACTGTGTGATGGGAGGGTAGAGCTGTCATCTGGTTGACTTATTTCTGCATCTCATTGGTCTCATATAGAACTAAAACAGACCCCTCACAGCAAATATGAGCGAATGTGAAGTTTCAACTCAACCTAGTTGTCTTTGAGCGAGAGGCAGTAGCTCTTCTAGCTCTACAGGAGCCGCACTCTGTCCAGAGTCTGACCTCTGGCCTCTGTGTTGGAGGCAAGACAAGCAGGATCAGAATTTATCCTTTGGGGGGTAATAGCATGTAACGAAGGAAATTATGCGACTTTTCCCAGATTTAGAGATTTTTTTTTAGTTAAGGTTAATACTGCAGTTAATTATTGTTTTCCCCAGTAAATATTTTCATGAATCTTTTTATGTGAAAAAAGAAAGTTAATTATGAAAAATCCAAGGCAGTGTCGACATATAAGCTCTTTGGTCCGACCAACTATCAAAAAATGAAAGGTATCAAATTTATTCTACTGATATGGACTGGGTAATGTGTTAGGAATGCATAGCTGACAATGTTGGGGCATGCACCTAATGAGTGTCCTGGGGGATCTCCTCCCAGATCTGGACCAGGGCATCACTGAGCTCCTAGACAGGTGGCGTCAGATGGACTGAAACATAATGTCCCAGAGGCGTTCTATTAGATTTAGGTCAGCTGGGCGTGGTGGTTCCTTCATCCTCCAGGAACTGCCTGCATACTCTCGCCACATGAGGCCGGGCATTGTCGTGCACCAGGAGGACCCCAGGACCCACTGCACCAGCGTAGGGTCTGACAATGGATAACAATTTCATCCTAATACCTAATGGCAGTCAGGGTGCCGTTGCCTAGCCTTTAGTGGTCTGTGCATCTCTCCATTGTTATGCCTCCCTAGACCGGTCATGCTGAACGATGTTAAAGGCAGCACAACATTCTCCGCAGCTTCTCCAGACCCTTTCACATCTGTCACATGTGCTCAGGGTGAACCTGCTCTCATTTGTAAAAAGCACAGGGCACCAGTGCTGGACCTGCCAATTCTGGTATTCTATGGTAAATACCAATCAGACTCCATGATGCCAGGCAATGAGCACAGGGCCAGAGGGCTAGAGGATGTCAGGCCCTCAGGCCACCCTCATGAATTCTGTTTCTGATTGTTTAGTAATACACATTCACACCAATGGCCTGTGGAGGTCATTTTGTAGCTCTGGCAGTGCTCATCCTCAGCCTCCTTGCACAAAGGGGCAGATACCGGTCCTGCTGATGGGTTAAGGACCTTCTATGGCTCTGTCCAGCTCTCCTAGAGTAACTGCCCGTCTCCTCAGAAGAAATGAGGGAGGAAAAAATGTCAGAGGCCTCCACCTGTAAAACTAATACACATTTAAGCACAAGATTGATAGCAGCTGAGGTCTACCACACCAGGCAAAACTACAGGTGCAGGCTGTGCAGAGATGCCCCTGAGACAATCCAGCACATAAATGCAGGGTGCAAGATGCTAGCAGGAAGGGCATACATGGAACGCCATAACCAAGTGACTGGCATAGTATACAGGAACATCTGTGCTGAGTATGGCCTGGAAGTCCTCAGGTCAAAATGGGATACGCCCCCAAAGGTGGCTGAGAATGACCGAGCTAAGCTCGAGCTAATAATCATATAAAATCATAATGTAAAAGAGAGAAATCAAGCCTCTAAAACAGAGCTCCCGGTCAATAAAAGTATGCAATATAAAATGACAATTAATTTTCTTGGAATAAATCAGTTGGATAATTAAGTTAATGATTGATGATCAATATTTGCTACATTTCGCTGTCGCATTTTACAGTTTAAAGTCCATTTGTTGTGGCTGAAGTCTAACAAATGGACCAAATACGCTGCTTCCCAACTTTTTGGCTTATTTTATGATAAGGCAATTTATTCTATTGACAGCTCATTCAAAGAGTGTTCCCATCTAAGACTCATTTATTTGAATACATTATAGCCCCCCGAAACTCGGCAGTATTTAACAAGACCAGTGCAGAGATGTGGGAAATATTATATATTGTCTGCCGTGGAGCTGAGATATATTCTCTTACTTTTTAATCATCTTACAACCCCTCAGATTTATGCAGTGACTCGGCAGGGTGTGGTTGGGACTCACTGCTGAATTGTCATACGCTTTATTGATAGTTGTTTTCTGGGCGTCTGAAAGTGCAAGTTTGAGTCTTTACATTAAATACAGTCAGTCCTGCGCGTTGTATAGGTAAGCGACCGCTTCCCAGAGATACATTTTATGATTATAAAATAAACAGTACGAGTTTGCAACAGCTGCTCTTTAACGACTCGACTTTTAATGAGCTGTTAAATATCAGACATGTGAATGTAATCTCATCCCACAGTTGCTTTTAAATTTATTTTGTTTGGCCCACTTTTAGCTTTTATCTTCTGCTTCTGAACAGTTTGTTTGACCAGTTTCACACATGAGGACACCATCACAAGTTTTTTGTGCTTAGTTGTTCTTTTTCATGTTTGTTCATGTCCACATGTTCTGGACAGAAGCCGTTTGTCTGCATCACTTGACTGTATGACCTTGTTGGAATGCCTTTAGAGGTTTAAGTTATGCTGCCTTGGATGCTTACTGCACTCTGGTAACCCTGACCCCAGTCACCCCTCTTTAGGAATGTGTGTATGTGTTCAGAGGTGAGCTTCCTTAAGGTCCCTCAGTGGCACTTAGGGGAGAAATGAATGTAAAATTCTCTAAATTGATTTTAAAGGATGTATTTTATGTTAAGATTACCCTTCAGCTGAAGATGGATCAACTGCATACGGTGGTCATTCTTAGTTTTTATTTTATGGAATTATCTCTAACAGGAAAAGTTCATGTCCACTTTTTACTAATTAATCACAGCATTGTCCATGTTGGCTTACACATAAATATTTGAGTAACTAGAAACAAGTCTCTCAGTTTAGGAGTTGAGGAGCGGCACAGTTTAAAGCTCTGTCCAAACCTCTTTAACTCCAAAAATGATATTGTGATAAACACCCAACAATCACTCTAAGGGAAATATTTCTGTAACCAAACATGTAAATCACAGATTTCACCAGAGGGGTCAAAGTTGTTATCTTCAATTTTTTTTTCCTTTTTTTTCCTCCTCTTGTTTGTTTTTGCCATGGGCTGAAGATGTGGGTGTTGTCAGCTTGTATGAGATGTTGATGGTGAGCATCCAAGACCGCGTGATAATGCGCGGATGTGCATGTATCAGATACGGCAGTTGGTATTTAAACAGTAACAATAAATCACTTTACTTGCTGTATTTTATTTTATTATTTTTTTTAGGATGTCTGACAACAGCTCTGGGTTTAGAAAAAGGCTCACACACGGATATACACATACACATGGGAAATTACTCAGCCTACAGACCGCCAGCTAGGCTCAGCAGATTGAATCAAAGCTTCTCACCAAACCAAATCACATTGTCTTTTCTCCAATTTCTACAACCGGGGTTAGCTGCTCCTACAGCAGGGGGTTATTCAGCAGTTGCCAAAGGGTGCATAGACACATTTTAGGGCAGCTTAACTACTCTGAAAAGAGAGGAGATTTTTTTACTAAGTAAGCCTTGCGTTATAGGTGAGAACACCAGCTGACTTAACAGACTTAACAGTTGTTGAATTTATTTATTTATTATTTTTATTTCACCTTTATTTAACCAGGAAGCTCTTTATCAAGGGAGACCTGACCAAGAAAGCATACCTTTCCAAGGTATAAAAAAAATTTTTTAATCAAATATGACCCCGTATGCCTTTGTAAGTAAAAATATACCAATTCTGTTGTCTCCACGAGCTTAATGAAGACCAAGAGACCAGACTAGTCTAGATAATGAAGTGCCAGAGAGGCGGCGTGCACGTCAATAACTTCAGATAGCTAATGAAATAGTTTAATAAACAGCCAGTTTGAAATGCACAGGTTTTAAATGACTGTCAGATTAAAAACTACAACTTTAAACATTTTATGTCGTTTCTATGCAGATTTTCACACCAATGTTACGCTTCAGTCTCGTAAAACAGTCCAAAAGAACTTCTCTTCCTGCAAAATGCTTTGCTCATCCCTCGCTTACAGCCCGAGAGGAATCAAATGCTGACATCCTGCAGTGAATTTATGGGTTTCTCTCGCTCTGTCCCAGCCGTCAACATCAGCAATGGCCTCCAGCAGAGCTTTTGATCAGCTGAAACATTGGCGGGGGCTTCGGTTTGCATGCTTTCTTTCTTTTTAGATGGAGCGGTGCAGGGACAGGGTGGATGTTTGTCCCTCGTATACCTGCTGTGGTGGGGACACAGAGGTTGTCTCATGAATAAAAATAAGTTTGATGAGATGGGAGCTTAGCTGAGATGGGAAGCAGAAAAGTGAGGGAATTGGAGAGTTGTTGGGGATGAGCTGGTGTATTAGCTGTATGAGAGTGCTTTCTTATGGTCTAGCTGTAGTTTCAGAGCGTTTTCTGGCAAGGGGACTCTTCTGGGGAAAATTGAATTGGAGGATTTGGGCCTGAATACTGTCAAGATTAAACAAAAAACGACTGATGGCGAGCACAATATCCAGCTTTCTGCAGCCTTTAGGAGATGTCGCAAGCAAACTTTCTCCCCAGTTTATTTGTGGGACTTGGAATGATGTAGTGTGTTTGTGTCAGTCTGGCAGACCTTGTGTCTCCAGACAGCCCTCCCACACACACACGCACACACACACACACACACATGCAAACAAACACATTTCCTTATGTCCCCCCTCCCTCTTCCTTCCCTACGCTCCCCTGCTGTTACAGAGTGGACACTCCTGCCTAACAGATACAGAGATGTGGTTTGACTTTGTCCAAGCTGCTGTTTTTGCCCTGTTTCATAAGAAAGGATTGCAGAATTTTCTAAACCCACAGAGGAGTGGATCATCCTGCTGATAAAGATTAAAACTGAATCCACACACAACAATAGCTGGAATGTGTGCCTGGGTTACTGTGTATTTATAGCTGTTTGTGGTTGAGTACATATGCAAAATAAAGCCTAAACAAATGTTTTTATTATTATTATTATCAATTAATCTAGGCTAACTATAATACATATGAAATATTGTATCTAACCAAAGTCAGAAAGACAATTTTATTTATTTTACAGCCATAAGTGACAAATAGGGAATAAAGAGATCATTGGCCATGTCTGAAATTACAGTCCTCCAAAGACTTCAGACTTTGGAGGACTGTAAGTATCAGTATCATGGTCAGTAGACAGAAATGGTCAGTAGACAAGCATTGTATGGCACTGTGCACTACACTGCGGCGCAGTAGCACTTCAGATGTTGTGGAGACATTTTTCCCAACTTTTTCTTTTTCATTGTTTTAAAGGTGGATTTTGTAAATACCTCTGCAAATTGCAACTAAAGGTTTCTCCACCGGGGGCAGCAATAAAGACACAACTGAGTGACATTGTTCACTTTGTTTACTTTTAATAAGTCTTTTTTGCCCTACCCCATTTTTCACAAGAGGCTTTTTTCATTTGACCTCCCTCATTAAATACAGGTTACACTGACTCACTGCATCACCCTGTGGTAAAAATTGGTATTACTTCAAGGTACAGCCCGGCACTGTTTTTCACGTCAGCTGACATGGATACATGGATACATGTTTTGGTCATTGTGAATTTTTGTTCACATACATTTACAATAAGTGCTTTTAATGGTTGAGAAAAACTGTGCCACTGAAGTGAAGGCTTGAGAACCATTGCTATACAGGGCCAGTGGAGTATTGAATGAGTGAAAAATGTCAGACACAGCAATCAGAAAATACACAGCAGAAAATTAATCTGATAAAACTTTAGTTGATTCCCAGCAAGTTGTTAAAAAACTGATTATCCAAAATGCGAACACCACCTGCATCCAGCTTTTAAAAGCAGCTCAGGGTTTATTTATTCTGGCATAACTCTAAATTGATTTATGGTGGGGTTTTCTGTTGCTTTGGACCCAGTCACCAATATATATATCATGTGATTATGTGAAATTTTCCTACATTTTATAGATTAAATCATTTAGTGGTAAGTTATTCTTTGAAGTGCTGAAGCTTAAGTAGCTTTACAGTAGCCATTCATCTCCATATGTAAAACAAAATCACAAAGGTCGTTCAATCTGGTAGAAATGTAAGTATTTTGCTGGCATTCGGCTCCATGCGTCTGCACACGGTGAAGTCTGCGAATGTGTAGATGCGGCATAGACATACCAAACCACTCCAGTAGCTCTTTGTAATGACCTTTGTAATGAAGCTGGGACAGACTACTTCACTGTGTCTGCGTGACATGCTACTCATACTTACACTCATTTGTTTTCCTGCCTGAAACAAACCCAAACTTCAGTCCCCCCGTCCCCCCCAAACACCAAACTCAGATTTATGACTGTAACTTTCGGAGCCCGGTTCTAGAGTTTAATGATAAATTCATCCATTAGCAATGACTGCACGCATGAGCAAAATACCAAAAATTCAGTTCATCCAGCTAATGATGTGTGTAATAGACTTTTTAAACTCATATTAAAGAAGCCGATGGTGTGATTTTGACAAACAAACATCCTCCCATCTAACCTGACCAAAATTAATAGGCAAAAGAATTAATACATCTCTTGACTCACAATAGTAACTTGGTGATTGCTTTCTCATTGGTGGGGTTTTGCTGTTGGAGAACTTCATTTCCATCCGTGCTGTGGAGCTTTTTGTCTGAAGGCTTTTTCTCTTTGGCAGATTTTGCTTGTATGGAGCCACTGGGCATGGAGTCAGGGGAAATTTCCTCTGACCAGATCACCGCGTCCTCCCAGTATAACTCCAACTGGTCCCCTGAACGTTCCCGTCTCAACTACCAGGAGAATGGCTGGACACCCTCGGATGACACCATACGGGAGTGGATACAAGTCAGTAAAGTTTTGCTCGTTTTTAATGATCGTTAATCATTAATTATCATTTATTGGTTGGAATTACTAACATTTACATGTGTTGACATAATGAGAATTTCTGCTATAAAGCCAAATTTGAAGGCTCAAAATGTAATAGAAGGATTAAAATTATGTCACACTGACTTAAATTTTTAGAGTCTGATCTCAGAATGAAAGCATCCTCGTATCTCTGTGGAAAAACAGTGTTCCTCAGTTTGAACTTCACTGCACCGCTGAGACCCTGCTCACATCTGGTCTGAATATTGTTCACTCATATGTGCCACTTCTGTGCATTTTATGGGGACACTAGACGGAGAAAAAAATAAACCAGCTTGCATTATTTATTGAAGCGTTCCTCTCCAGCACAGCTGACATTTCTTATTCATAGTGAAATCTGACACGCCAGAATCCTGCAATCACTGAATGAAGAAGCAAAATATTCTTGTGTAGAAGTTCACTTTTTTTTTTAACCTTTTTAAGAAATCTGTTGGATAAAATTTGTTTGTAAACTAATATAAACTGGTGAGAAGAAACCATTAATGCTTAGTCACAAACAATAATTGTGCTGTAAAGAGTAATAAACAGCAAATGCTTTAAAAAGTGCTGAAAATTAAACTGCAGTTAGCCTGTAGCTATTCTGCTGCTAGGCTAAGCCTTTTAGGGTCTCTTTTTTCCGCATCACAACAAAATGTATTCTTATTTAGTTCTGTTTTCAGCATATGGAATAATTTAGATATTATTTTACCACTTGACATTTCTTTTAAAGCGACTGGGTTGAGTGTTAAAAAAGAGCTGTAGCTAATTTATGACTTTAACTCCAAAGTCTAGCCAGAGTCTACTTTGTTGTTTTCTTTGTTTGTTTTTTATCTATTAGTATAAACCTAGGTACCGTTTTTGAATGGCAGAAAAATAAAATAGGACACTGGATGAGTCAAAAAGGTTTGGGCCCTCAGGACAAAAGTTGTTTTTCTTTTATATTCTGAAAAAGAATGTGGTCCATCAAATTTAGGTTTTCAGCTAAGGTTACAGCAGCTAAAATTTAATTTGTTTACATTCGTATTAGTAGCCTATTAAATTATCATACCTGACAGACCCACAAATTAGCAAAACTCGAGGGACTTATGAGTCCTTCCTCTTTTATAATTGTGATTTTCAAACCAAAACCACTCTGTGGGTTAAACCAATAAAAAAACTAACCATAGAGGAGATCGCTCGCTCGGATAAACAGGACTAGTATTAAGGTGCGACTGCAGTTCAGGACTGTCCCATTGTCCGGGACAGGAACTCATAGAGGAAGACTCACAATGCCCCTCGCAATAAGAGCAGACCCTCACTTCCCTCCTGTGAGGTTACAACAGGAAGCAGACAGGAAGACAGCGTCAGTGCTGGATTAGTACTTGTGGCCCTCTATTGTCTGTCTGGGGACTTGTTTTTGGTACTGGCCCACTGCTGAGCCCTCTGGGATATTAGGATATGAAGGACAGTGTTTTAATAGAGGTTAATGAGTCAATGAGGAGAGGCTAAATTTATCTGAGGGTCACTGGATACGCATAAAATATGTAGTATTTAAAACATTGCCTTAAGAGATGTTAAATATTTATTTTTACTATGTGGTACAAATTACTTTGAGGGATGTTCCATTTAGTGACAAGGTAGAGAGATACTATGCAATGCATTGTTAATGAGTCCAAGCCCTATTAATTTTTATGTTTCTTAGATTCTGTAAGGTTTATTAGCATTAGAGCGGGTGTCGTGTTGCTCATTATTGCGGGAAAATCTCTATTATTTGGAAATGATCAACATATAAACCTTGAAAATTTAATAAGAAATGATAATGATGAGTAATCTCCTTTTCCATTGAGAAAAACGATAGGATTGAACTTGTTTTTGAGGCTTTTGAATGCACATAATGAGCTCTTTTCACAAAAGTATGTAAGTATCGAGGAAGGCCAGATTGGGCAAAGTTGGCAGCGACTATCCCTTTAACCAGATGTGCTCTGTGGCAGCAAAGACGTTCTAACATTATAGATGGTAGATAATATTCCAGCAGAGGCGAAATGCTTTGTTTCTAAGCCTCTGGGCAAAGTATTACAAGGCTGCCATCTGCACGGTGCAGATTACAAATTATATACACAGTGGACAGACAATGGGTGCTACCAGAGACAGCCATTTGTTTATAATATGTATATGGGGTATTGCTTAATTTATTTGCAATACCCCATATACATATTTGTAGTCTGTGTGTTGCCATTGAGAGTTGATATACCTAATATGATTGTCCCAGGTACACAGCTGGCTGAGAGTACAGAAGGGAGGTTGGCCTTAAATTAAAAAGAGTTAAATCGGCCTGTGTCAGACAGAGGATGAGCTGAGGGGGCTGCACCTAGACCCGGTATAAGATAAATAAGGATTATACTAAACTGTGACTCATGCAAAGCTACTCTGGCAGAATCCAAGAATAAAAATACAGATAGGTCCCCTTTAACAGCTCTTAAAAATAAATGTGTCCATGCTGAGCACTCACTTTGGGCTCATGTGATAGTGTATTTATAAATATTTGATCAGAGATATGCGTGGCCTCAGGTTTTCCAGTTATTCTGTCCTTAACATACAAAATTAGCTGAGATAACAAATTTGTGTTGACACGTCTTCAAGAAATTTGCACAATTAATGCAGAACCTGCCTCAAGCGTCGGTTCAGATGATGTTATGTACAAGTGCAATTAACCAAATAATTATCAGCTGACGCACTGAACATGGAGTTTAGGCTTCTTGGGAATGTAGGCAGCACGGTGGCTCCAGGTTCTCGTGACATCAAAACATAGTAGAGTAATGCTGACCATCTGGACCCAAAAAATTAATGTGTCCAGTTCACTGTTATTGACACAAACACCGTTCTGCACAGCTGCAGTACAGAGATACTGACTTTTTTTGTTTATGTTGATCAACTTAACCATAAAATCTGCAGGACTCTTTCTATATAAACACAAAAAGCGCAGAGGTAAAACACCTGGCCTGAATGTGCCTTCTCAGCAACACTGTTTCTCCAGCGTTTCCATTTCAGAGCACACTGATTATAGAGACCGCAGGAGGTGATGACACTCCTTGTTCTCTACACGATTTTCATCAGCAACCTCTCGGTCACATGCTCGCACTCAGATCCGGGAGCTACCGGGTCCAGCTTGGTGTGTGAAAACAGCTTTTCTGTGCGTGTGTTCTCCTGTTAGTCACATAAGGAAACGTGAAGAAACGGTAGACCATCCCTCTGCCACAATGATTTATAGCCTCCGAAGCAGCGCTGTTGCTCACCCCTCTGACTCTGTGAGGTATTTGAGTTATGACTGGTGGTTTTTGTGAGGAGAATTTTCCCATTTTATTTGATTAAGTGTGGTGCGTGGCCAACTCTGCACAGCATGGCTTGCCTTACGGCTTTCAATTCATCTTACGTGAAAAAAGAAATTATGACTTAGTTAATTCTTGCATGCCTGCCTACACCACTGCAAACACCTCTATTATTCATTTAAAGGCATTTATATTTTATTGATACTATTTTCAGGTTCCTATTCATAATGTGGTCGGGGTGATGTTACCCGGTGGCAATGTGGATGGCGACACACCATGAGCTCATTATCTAGCTGTATGATAAATATGTAATCATATTTTGCGGTGCAGTGTAGTGACCCATTTCATCAACATGCTGGATATTTGCAATTAAATGAGACCCAACTCCTGCAACCAGATTTGCTCGAGTAGAAATACTGAAGTTTTACTTGTGCCGCAGTAAAATTAACAAAGCAGGTACTTTGCAAAGTAAAATGAGCTTTAAAACTAACTTTTAATATAAAATATTTAAATCGGTCTGTAGTGGCTGTGAGTGCGATAGAACCACTGAATGAAAACAGTAAACAGTGAGACAAATAAATAAAAAGTGAACTCCTAGTCTAACAGGTTACAGTGCAAGCCTTCCCTATTCAGGCCTTTTGTGCTCTTTCAAAGCGGAATCACACCAATACGTCTTCTCCAACCACCACCACCAATAAACGAGGTGATAACAGGTTTTTGAGCCTAGCGGGTGGAGGAGCCCACCTATTGCCAAGATCTATGGGAGGGATAACAACTGATAACTGCCATTTAATGGGCTGATAACATTCTGCACACGTGCATATGGGGACATTATAATGTGATTCATATGTTTTTGACTGCAGGCATACATAATAGTTTAGCCAATATATAACAATTTATAACAAGCTAAAAAATCGTTTACCATAGATAGAGAGAGAGAGATAAACTCTTCTAACTACCACCTGACAGAAAAGTGCCAAGCTGCTCACATGTAACACATTAAGTGCCTAAATAAAGCAAACGTTTACTAATGGACAATGGAGACTTCTTACGTTTTGTTGAATTTCCTTCCAATATGGGAAACATGGTCAGTAGTGGCATCTTTACAATTGACTTGTTATTGAGAACAGTGATGTAAACCCAGGAAAGGTTTCCTTCCCCTCCTGACTTCAGGTATTTATAGAACCCCTGCCATTTGTCTTCAGGATCTCTTTGACGCCACCAGGAAGAGCATCTGGAGAACACATTTAGGTATCTTGTAAGTGAGGTGTGCTGCTGAAGCCGGGGCGTTAGGGAAACTGAAAGACAAAAAAGTCATCCCGAGAATGTTATCCAGAGCAGGCCTCTGGAGGAATGCCACGGTGAACTTCCAAACCTGGGAAATATCATTAGCTGGGAGAAATAATCAGCGCAGATCAGACTTGCTAACACAGAAACAAGTCTGAAAGTTGTGATAAAAGAAGTGAAGCGCCGTCGCACTGATTATAAATATCATTTCTCAATTAGTGAGAGGAGAGAGGTCAAAAAAAGGTGACGAGAAGTGAATTATGTCAATCACTCATCAAAGAAAATAATGCCCCCAAACCAAGTAGATCTAATTAGTCTGTTCATTAGCTCATTTTGACTAGAAACCCAAGGCTGCTAAAAGAAAGTAGTTGGACAGTGAGAACAAAAATATTTCTTTCTCAGCAATGCCAAGCAGTAATTTAAAAATGCTGTAATAAGATTTTAAGGACCCTGTGGTTCTAAATGGCACTCAGCGGATACATAATTGCATAAAATTTCCAAACAAAAAACATTTAAAAATGACTCCGCACCCCCGGCGACAATTACGGCCATTAATGATTTTGCCATATAACGGTTTTAACACTTTCAAAGTAAGCCACATACCACAGCTTTGAAAAGCATGATTTGCAGCACTGATATAATTTAATAGTAGAATTTTAGCCATTTGGACATCGCTTCAAATTGACTTCCCCGCAGCATGAAAATCAATGAGCAATTAGTGAAAATTTTCTATTATTTTCTTAGGTTTGAAGGAAGCCTTGAGGTTCCAAAATTATATTGAAAATTAGATATAAAAAAAAGAGAGAAAAATCCTACTCAGGTTTCAAGAACGGGGTTTGGAAGTCACTCGGCAGATCCACCTTTATGTAAACATATGTTTTCCTATGTGCCTGTGAAGGGCCATACTGTACTAAAATTCTAGAACTCTTCACCTTAAATCCAGCTGCAGTTTTGCAGCCACTCTTTAATGCATCCTGTATTTAGGTACTGGATCATGATTTCCATTCATATCCAGGTACTGTAGCATCGATCTCACAGGAGGTCAGGATGTGCCGCATGCTAAACAAGCAGATCTATCAAATGAACTTTCATACATGCATTTTGGCCTGACAGAGCTTTTGTTTATTTGTGCCAAATAGATGAAATAATCCATAAAGAGGGTGCATGTTAATACGTTATGCCAATCTTAGCACAAATCTTGCAGGACTCAGTCTTGCTTATCTTGTACAATGAAATTATCTCTGTAATAGGGTAGGTAAAGTTGAGAGTCATGCGTTTTCTTACTATAATGGTTTGAGTGTAGAAGGCCTAACCAAGGCGTCCCCCACTTGGTTAGGGGATTGGGGGACTATCTTGCTGCATAGGCAGCTACCTAGATAGATGCCACAATTTTGTCAGTGAGAAAAATCTAGCGGTTGTTGTGCTAAGTGACCTTTCCCATAACGTCTGTATACACTGAAAATGGCGGGATGACCCTGTTACTTATGTTTGGTTGATTTGACAAATAACCACCCTCCTAATAGGACCTCACCTGCATGGACAAAACCTTATGTTGAATATATGAAATAAAAATTTCAGTTGAGTTTGATCATCAGACTAAAATGATTTGTCCCAACCATGTAATTATCTTTTTTACCCATAAAGACAAACTGGAAACTTTTTTCTCCTGGCATGCGTCACTACAGGCCTCCACTCTCCTGAGTAAACACTAAAAACCCGCAGATGAGGATGGAGTAATGGAGGCTCCCTCTTTCACTATCACTCTAAAAGCAGTATCCTGTTTTGGCAGGAAATAACATTGTTTCTATTCAATCTCATTTAGCCACACTTCAGCTCGAGTTATGTCCCCCTTCCTGCATTTTGTTCCCTTCATTAAAAAGCTCTAAGTGTGACCATTTTCTGTGGCATAAATGGTAGGCACTGCCAAGTGTTGAATAATTAGAAGATGGAAGACCAATTAGCTTCAGTCGCCTGATGGAGGAAGTCTGGAGAATGGAGTTATGACCAGCCGCTGCAGAAAAGATGTAATGACAGCGATGGCTGGCCAAAGGATGACTGTAAATGCGGAATCTTTTCCTGAAACACTTTGTTTAATCTTAGGTGAACTGTCTCCCGCTGCCTTAAAAGCTCTTATGTGGAATATTGCTTTCTCCACTAAAAGAAACTGTAGCGCATTATGGAAACAACCCTTTAAAATGCAGCCATTTCTTTGTTTTTGTAATAGATCTTACAGCTTACTTGAAATTTTAATGCACTGGGGTGTCCCTTTAGCATCATTTTTCAACATGCATGGTCATCAGATGTAGTTCAGACACCGTGAGACCACAGGTAAAAGTGCCCTGCCGATGTCATCATTGTTTCAGGACACGTAGCCGCTTATTGTAGATAGAAGTTTACCTTTTAACGTGCACGTAATCTTGTGAAAGGGTGTATTTTAATCCAAGCCATGCTGTGTACTTTCAGTGCCTAAACAAAAGAAATTGCTTTTTGCCAAACAAAAGCAGCAACAGAAAATGTCCAATCAAAAAGGAAAGTAAAATGAAAGTATTAAAAAAAAAACTGATGCGATAAAAACACTTCCTCCTGGTTGGAGGCTGTGGGATTGTGCCGTCCCCCAATCCAAATACCCTCCAATGCAAACTACTCTAGTTTCTTCTTCTTCCTCCTTTTTAAGGGACACAAGAAAGCCCACCATTGACTGCATAGTACTGCAATCAATTGTGGCAAATTCTATGATAAATTTCTTCATGTATGATTGTCCATTAAGTGAAAAACTGCAGCTCCAGAAATACAGGAAACCTAGCACAGTGGAATATTTTCAAACTCCTTTTAGCGCTAGCAATTTCTTAACACTTAACACATGCTGAGAGGAGCTTTGTTAAAACGATGCAAACCTCTTTTAGGATTATGCATTTCCTAATAAATTGCATTTTAAACTGGTAGCATTAAACCTTTTTTCCAGTTAAGGCTTCCCTTTTTCTCACCTACCAACTTCAGTTCTTAACCCAGCTGCTGTGACGAACAGCAGAGCACATCCGCTAGCTTGTTTGTGATTTCACAACAAAACCTGCTATGCAAAACCTCTCGGTCGCATACAGTACGCACAGTGTATGTGGGTGAGGCGTCTCGTGGGAATTTAGATGAGAACAGAGCTGGGAGCGCCGTCAAGTAATCCCACGAAGTATCGTTTCCCAGGGGTCTCCCTGTCAGTTACAGAGCCCACAAAGACCTGTGGGAAGCTATTCTCTGCTCTTGTCCTTAAAAGGCAACAGTGGGAGAAGTCAAATCCTGGCTTCTGGGGCCTTCCCATGTACAATATCACAGCTGCAGTGTCTCTATGGTAATATAATTATATAACAGGCGTCCCGCATATAGCATTGAGTGTATTTTGGTATGCAACTGATAATTTACAAACTCACCAAACAAGCTACTTAGTTGGAGAGGAATTAAATGGAAGTCAAATAGAAAGTCACCTCCTTTGATCTGCGCTTAAATCGATTCCATTTGGTGCTGTAATAAAGTTTGGGGAAAGTTGATGTGACAAATGCGAAGCCGCATACCGTGTTGGTGAAATAATCTTAATTTAAGATAAGCGTTAGTATGTGCGGACATATAAAGACCACTGTGAGGCTTTCTGTTATCGCTGCCGCTCTCTCTGATGATAACTATCACTTCTTAATCTGCTTTTTTATCGTTTCCTTTTTCAGCACTTTGAACAGCCATGTTTCTGGACGCTGCTTTGCTGCAGTGAGATAAAAAAAAAAAAAAAGCTTCTGCCATCTGAACAAGTGTTTCTATCTGTGTTTTTTAGCCCTTAGATCATAATTTCATGAAAAAAAATGG
>JAVDPK010016669.1:5188-17107 GCA_034780415.1 Cichlasoma orientale
AACAGTTTGCCCCCCCCCCCCCCCCAAACTACACACTTATATGAAACAGCTTTGCAGGCAGAGTTGAGGTCAGACTGAATCGGGATTAACTGATATTTAAAAAAAAAAAAAAAAAAAAATCAGTGCTTTGTACAGACCGTTAACTTGGACTGACACGTGATACACATGACCGTAAAAAATAACAGGCACGCATTAAATCATGTCTGTAATGACAGTTAAAAAACACATTGATAATCTAAATAATCAAAATTGATTAGACTGACTATTTAAAGTTTTTGAATTATTTTTTCCGAAATATGAAATATATAAACCAATCAGAGTGCTTCATTTCCTCTCGGCGTGTTTCACGAGTGGAAATGACAGTCTTACAGTCTGAAGGTGAGCGCGACAGTCATTCCGGCTTTTACAATAACGCTGCTTAAATTCATGACAGGCTAAAACCATCAGAACGCCGGGAAAAGCTCCGACATTCCCGACCGGCGGCGCATCACCGCTAAAGGCACGCCACAGCGGACACGGCTTCACATAACCTAAAGCCACCGCTTTACAGACAACTATATTTTATTACACAGAGACTAATAGAACACAGATACATGTAAAACTCACCGGACGAAGAAACCTCTAGAATACTGAAAAATATTAGCAGGAATGTCATTATTCCCGACATCGATTCAGCACAAAGACCACTGCAGCACAGTTTCACTTTCGAATTTCTCGATCTGCGCATTAACCTATGGTCAGATGCTAGACTGGAATAGAATAGAATAGAATAGAACAGAACAGAACAGAACAGAACAGAATAGAATAGAATAGAATAGAATGCCTTTATTGCCATTATACAGAATGTACAATGAGATTGGAGGGCTACTGTTCAGTGTCATGCTGCAGAAAGTCACACTTTCTAAAAATGTAAAATAAAACTTCTAAAAATCTACATAGAATAAAACAACGTATAAAAATATATGCATTATAAATAATAATAATGTTGCCAATAAATGCACCCTGATCCCCCCCCCCCCTTTCTTTTACAGTGGCACCTCGAGTTTCACCCACCAGACTCCTACACTCTGACCTCAGCTTGAGACCCACGTTTCAACCTTGAACATGGATAAAAAAAATAATCTACAAACTAATTTAAGACAATAAGAATAAAAATCCTGAGGAATATTTATGCTTTCCTGTTCTGAGCACTTTTAAGTATAATACATGAATTGGATTTGATGGCTCTTTCTGATGCAGCAGTTATTGGTTCATGTATTTCATGTTGAAATACCTCCATCGCCTCATCATGATGAGAGCAGATGTTCCAGTTCAGGCAGGTTTGGTGCCCAAAAAGGAAGGTGTTGTCAGTGTTTGTTTCATCCCAGGAAACACGACAGTTGTCTTTTTGTGCTTTGATTGCATGTTGACCTGTAATTAACAGATTTAAACCTGTAAGCAGTGGGCTTACCCTGGGATTGGCGGGTCACTAATGTACAGTACAGGCAAGCAATGCTCCTGATGGTCCGTACGATTTAAAAGAGATGCTGGAGAGGAACAGAAATCAAAGTGTTTTAGTTAGTGTTAAATATGCTTTTCTGTTTCTCTAAAACTCATTTTGAATAGAGTTTTATTTCTTCTGCAAGCAATAAATTGATCGTTAGACCCCTTTCAAAATCATCTATTAATAACTCTTAATTTGTCCTCCTGCTGCTTGCAGCGAAATAGTTAATATGCAAGTCATGCTCTTTCTGTTACAATTTATGTAAATGAGAAGCTCTTGAAATCAAGGACTAATTTAGAGAATAATTTGGATCATTACACTCTGGGTGTTTTGTTGCAAGCTGATGAATTTGTTAAAAAGTTATTACAGCGGGAGGTTAACTAGAAATAAATGTAAAACAGAGATTATACTAGATTCAAAGAAAAAAAAAGTAATCCAAGAAGGAAGAAAAACATTTTCCTTTGAGTAATACACACACACACACCAGTCCAAATATGTGGGACCTACTGAGTAACTCCATTCTTAATCCATAGGGTTTAATATGATGTCGGCCCACTCTTTGCAGCTATAAGAGCTTCAGCTCTTCTTAGAAGGCTTTCCACAAGGTTTAGGAGTGTTTATGGGAATGTTTTGGTTTTTTTTAGCATTCTTCCAGAAGTGCATTTGTGAGGTCAGGCTGATTTTGGATGAGAAGGCCTGGCTCACAGTCTCCGCTCTAATTCATCCCAAAGGTGTTCTATCAGGTTGAGGTCAGGACTCTGTGCAGGCCAGTCAAGTTCTTCCACACCAAACTGGCTCATCCATGTCTTTATGGAGCTGCTTTGTGCGCTGGTGTGCAGTCATGTTGGAACAGGAAGGGACCGTCCCCAAACTGTTCCCACAAAGATGGGAGCATGAAATTGTCCAAAATGTCTTGGTGTGCTGAAGCATTCAGAGTTCCTTTCACTGGAACTAAGGGGACGAGCATAACTCCTGAAAAACACCCCCGCACCATAATCCCCCCTCCACCAAACTTTACACCTGGCACAATGCAGTCAGACAAGCACCGTTCCTCTGGCAACCACCAAAATCAGGATTTGTCCATTGGATTGCCAGAGGGAGAAGCCTAATTCATCACTCCAGAGAACACATCTCCACTGCTCTACAGTCCAGTGCTTTACAGCACTGCATCCAACACTTTCCATTGTGCTTGGTGATGCAAGGCTTGGATGCAGCTGCACAACCATGGCAACCCATCTATGAAGCTCTCTGCACACTGTTCTTGAGCTAATCTGAAGGCCACGTGAAGGTTGGAGGTCTGTAGCAATTGAAAGTTGGTGATCTCAGCATCCGCTGCCTACCACTTCACAGCTGAGTCGCTGTCATTCCCAATCACTTTGTTATAATACTCCTAACAGTTGGCTGTGGAATATTTAGTAGTGAGGAAATTTCATTATTGGACTTGTTGCACAGGTGGCATCCCAGGCTGGAATTCACTGAGCTCCTGAGAGCGACCCATTCGTAGACTGTTTGTAGAAGCAATCCGCATGCCTCGGTGCTCGGTTTATACACCTGTGGCCATGGAAGTGACTGGAACACCTGAATTCAATGACTTGGATGGGTGAGTGAATACTTTTTGCAATACAGTGTATATTAGTAAAGCCAAAAGCCAGAGTATAAATCCAAATAAAGCCAAACTTATAGAAAGAGATATTGTTTAACAAATTCCCCATGTCAGCGTCAGCCGTAACTCGAACCGGCTTGGATCCCACAGAGGACGCTGGCCAACTCACTCGATTATACTTTATTTGTTCCAAACATCCATCCATCCATCCATCCATTTGCTTCCGCTTATCCTGTTTAGGGTCGCGGGGGGGCTGGAGCCTAGGTTGAAAACCTATAGAAGGGAAACACAAAGTCACACTAAAGTACCTCCTGATAAACCAAAAAGCAATGTCATCAATATTAAACACATACTTTTAATTAATATTTCTACAGTTTTAAACCCAAGAATGTTCATGGTTTTATTCTCACTGTTTTTTAAAGATTTCAGAACTAAATCAAAACTATTTATCAAAGCAAGCATGTAGGTCAGTTACTTAACAGGACCAAGCAACTTTCAACACAGTCAGTTTTAGTGGAGCAATTATTCAGTCAAAGGAAATTGTATAAATGAAAGTAACCATGCCACACTTTAAACCATGTTTACCAGAGTTCAGCAGTGAAAATCAAACAAATCCACCTACCAGTGGCGTCTCTGGGTTTCCTAGAACACTGACTCACAGCTCTCCTCTCTGCTGCTACACTCTGCCATGATGGCTGGACAAAGAAACTTGCACACCTGATTCAGGAGGGTTAAATCACTTCCTCATCTGCCTAGGCCTGAGGCCTGCAAGCTCACACTAAGCCATTCAGTCAGATTTATAATATAATAAATATAATATAACATGCATAAGTAGAAGAATGATTTTTTTTGATAGATATATACAACTTAACAAATAATAAAAAAAATAAAGCCAAACTTCATGCCACCACTTGAGGTCAGTCAAACTGGTTGTTAACCCTTTAACTGCCCAGTCTATCATTTGATCGACTGGGCTAAAAACAATGTAATTAAAATGTAAATAAATGTAAGTTTAAAAAAAAGATTATTGTTGTTATGGACCCAAATGAATAATAAATGCAAATAATAATAATGATAAAAATTGCATCTGTTTTCTTGGTGGGATAATTAAAGAGTTAACATGTTGACAGGTCAGACATTCTGCCAATGAGTGCGTCTGGGTCATTTTTTACAATTATTTTGTACATCAAAAAAACAACAACAAGCACACAAACCCTGACAGACCATCTGTTTGTCCAGCAGCGCCTCCTGCTGGACCTGCAGGGGAGAAACAGTTGTGATGTTTGTTGCTGTCTTGACACGACACTCGTATGTTCCGGCGTTATTAACGGTCACATTGTTCAGAACCAAAGACTCGTCTCCATCCTCCATCTGTCTGTCGAGCTCATCCACCCAGTTTTTTTTAAAAAAATGGATGCTGGCTGATTAGCTCAGCGTGGGGCCAAAAACACTTACTGGTTCTTTGGGTCAGGTCTGCTCCACTCTACAACTGTGAGGATTGTGTTGTTTCCTCGGCATGGCAGAGTGACGGTCTGTCTGATGGTGGCTGTGATGTTCACATGGACCGAAGGAGAGAGGAAACAACACAGGGCAGAGCAGCTCGTCCTGAGCAAAGCCATGAAGAATTTCAATCTTCTTCAGTTTTCAGACATTCACAAATAAGGTTTTTCCAGTAAATACGCTCATAATCCATGAAATGAGAGTTTTGCACTGATCTGTGACATATGAGTCATTCCACCTCAAATCAGGAAAATCTAATCCAATAATGGCAAACTCAATAAAGGAGTCATACTCAAACACAAATCAGGAAACCACCCTTCAAAGTCAAACAGGAAATAACCAAAAGGCAATTAAGTGATACTGAGACCTGAAAACAGAGATATGGGAACAGAGAAAGCAGCAAGAAATGGAAAATCTAGAAACACAAAGCGGCACAACATAACCAGCAGATATAATACGGACAATGGCAGCGGGGGTATCATCCACTGTTTTCCAGTTAATAAGTAATGAGAAGGTAACAATGAGTAATCTCTTTCTTACTTTAGCAGACACAAACACCATCAGGCACTTTCTCTATGCTAATGTGATGGTGCAATAATTGATACAAGAATAGCTCTTTGGTTCAGTCACCACTACTTTCAAAAGCACACATCACTGATGTTTTGAACATACAGTGAGACCACAGGCTGTCATTTCATTGCCTAATCCACAGTTTCTAGGCAGATTATGAGGAAAGTCTGTATTCCTTCAGTGCAGCTGGGCCTGAACACAACCTGTGCTCTCTGGTATCCTGCCATTTGTTGTTGGGACTAATGACATCCAGTAAGATGTCAAATGAAGGTTTTTGTCATTGGGATATTTGTGTTTCTGCACACTGATCCTATCAAATATGTTTCACACTATAGATTATTTTGGACATTACGACACGCCTGCAGCATGTCCTGAAAACAGGGCTGTTCTCACTTCTCCCTCCACTTCATGTCGAGACTAGTTTCTGTGAGAGCATCTCAAAGCCAGATAACAGAGATTAAATATTGTACTTATTTTCATATGATTAACTGACACATCTTTAACATCTTTAATTAATTATCTTTAGGTTTTTTTTTAGACTGTCATAAAAACAAGAACAATTTCAGTACCCCTGGGAAGGGGTAGGGAAAGCCATTCCAGAAGCTTAATGTTAGAAATGTCCCATTAAGCTTCTGGTATGGCCTTCCCAAAACCCTGACCTCAACCCTATTCAAAATTTGTGGACTATGCTTAAAAGCCAGAAACCAACCAGTTTAAATGAACTGCATCAATTCTGACAGTAAACTCAAATATCCAGTCAGAATTATGCAAGAAGCTTGTTGATGGCTACCAAAAGCATCTGGTCCAGGTGCAACTGCTAAGGGACATTTAACCAAATATTAGTGGGGGTGCATGTATACTGTTTGGCCCTGTGTGGATTAAAGATAATCCAAAATCATTTCAAGCGTGTGCACCCAATTCTTGTTTTTGAATCATTAAAGATGTGTGCTGTACAATCATTCCACTGCAGGAAAAAGAACAGTTCAATGAAACCATTAAAAGCCCAAAATTAGCACGACTTTCATGCCCATGATGAGTGTGTGTAAACCTCTTACCACAACTCTAAGTGCCCTAAAGCTATATTCTTTCTAATGGCCAGCAGGAGACACCAATCCGCCCTAAAAACCAAGTCTGTTTGGACAGAAGTCTATGCAAATATGAGCCTAGTACTCATTCATTTTTTGACCTCACTAATTATCTAATTATTATACCACAGAAGTCCACAAGGGGCAGTTCTCTCCCAGAAAAATGGCACTGCCCTATTGTGGTGCAGAAAATCTGGTCAACATTTTTTTATTGCAAAAAATGCTTTTAAATTTAAATACATTTAGATTTGTTTAGGGTTACTATTTTTAAGGACAATTATAGCCACACATTCTGATATCATATTAATAAGATAGGCATACATAAAGAAAATCACAATATACAGTAAGCACTCGTTTATCGCGGGGGTTAAGTTCCAAAAATAACTCGCGATAGGCGAAATCCGCGAAGTAGTCAGCTTTATTTTTTACAATTATTATACAGTACCATAGAACGAAACCAAAGATCAAAACCTGTTTTAAGGCTCAAGCATTGGTTTAAGAAATAAAAATAGAAACGTTTTCTTACAAATAACTATGATAGTTTTTAGAAATACTGTAAAATAATAATTTTAATAATCAACCAACGAGGTTGGACACATTGTGACTCACGCGTATTTCACAGTTCACCTGACCGTGCCTCTTCGTGCTGACTCTGAGCCGCTGTAGCAGAGATTGACAGCCAATCAGGACGCAGAACACAATGTGCATTCATACACTGTAAAAAAAAAAAAAAGCATAAAAAACTGCACTAAAAAAATCAGCGAAACAGCGAGGCCGCAAAAGGTGAAGGTTAACTGTATATAAAAAAATGGCACTAACTCTTTTTCAGTTTTTGAGAGTCTCTGCATTCAAGGGTCTTCTAAAAAAAATCTATTTTATTAAAGTATTACATGATAACCATTTCCAAAATTTAACACGTTAAGCAGCATGAAATATGGCTCATTAACATTTGCACATGCAGTCAGTGCCATTTCATTTTCAAAGATGTTTAATCCTAGAAATGCACACCGTTTACAACATTAATTTGATATTTTTGCCACCATCTAAATTTAATTTATATTTTACAAACTTGAAAATTAATGCAATACAAGAGATCCAGCTTTGTTCCTAAAACATGCAGGCGCTGTTCCAGACTAAGTTATTTTCAGCTAAATTAACCTCCTGAGACCTGAGCTCCTGTTTGCCATGCATTTAGAATTTCTCCTACATATCTGTGATTAGATGGACCTGACATGTATATAAACTAAGCTTCCTCTTTGAAAAGGAAGTTGCATTTTGTTACATGGTTGTTACATACTTTTGTGAGAAAGCAAATGACCTCACATGTGGACAATGGGATTATTTTATAGCCTAACCCGACAAAAACAACATGACTTAACAAAGTATAAAATACTTTTGAGCACAATGAAGTATAAGGTGCAGCAAAGCCAAAGTGTAATGTTCCCATATATGGATGCAGGGTCTCAGGAGTATAAATATGATGGCAGGGTTGTGCATCAGCACACAAAAGTTTGTTTTGGTAAGTTATACAGTTCATGCTGAAAAATGTTTTGCAGCTGTCTTAAATGGGAAAAGCAGCCAGACATGCAGTTCAATCACAACAAAGAACAGTGTAAATATTTGCATTTTAGTTTTCAATGTTGGCACAATTTAGGAACACATAACACAAAACTTGTTGACGAGACAGTTGCACATTCAGGGGTCCACAGGACTGTTTGTCAGGGTCCTTCCTTCACTGCTCCTCCCAGAACTGTAGACATGTTTCGTGGCAAAGACAAAAGAAATTGTCTCTCTAGTTGTGGAGGAGTGACGCAGACTAATTAGGAGAACAGATTACAGCATCTATAGACCCCCCACAGTTTGGAACGTTCCTTTGGTGGGGACAACAGACAACAGTGAACTCTACATAAACGACACACAGAACCACCACAAAAAGCAGAAACAGTGAGGAACACGAAAAGGTTTCAACACACGAGGGAGAAGAACCCTCCAAAGTCTAATAAGACAAACACAGTCTTTGTTCTCTAGAAAGAGAAATGGAGCATTATTGTGTGTCTGCATATAGTAAGCTGACTGTGTACAGTCACATGGACCAGTAGTTAACAGTGGAGGTCTGCGGGATCAAGAGAGCCGTATGGTTCTGCTAGAATTAGAACAACCAAGAGTTTCATGTTTGGTGAAACTCATAAAACAGCATGGACAAATATGATGACACAGAATTATATCATGAATTGTCACCACTGATGTTCCTTAACAGCTATAAAAGAACAGAAAGTATTTTTTTAATCTGTGTTTAGTTATCAAACACGGATCCTCTGACACACTTATCTGTAGAAGGACTCTGTCATCACTGTTAAACTGCTCCTGCACTCATTTCAGCCAGCTCCATCATGGAGGGAACATCGGGGTCCTTTTAACGATTTTTGAAGACAAAAAAACCAACAAGAGTTACAACAGCAACAACACCAACACCAACAACAAAGCTAAAAATGACAACACCAACAGCACGTCCAGTCTTGACGCCTCCATCCTCTGTGGTTCCTCCTGGATGACCTGCAGGTAGAAACAGGTGTGAGGTGTCAGCTGTCAGGTAGGTGATGAGTGAAGAACAGAACAGAATCCATTCATCCATCCAAACATCAACAAGCAGGAAGCAGCTTCACCTCTGATCACAGACTCACTGAACTCCACTCACTCACCTGGAGGAGCAACACTCAGGTAGATGATGCTGATGGGATCAGCATCCAAAGTGGCTCTCCTGCGGTTTGCTCTTGTCTCGACACGACACTCGTATGTTCCAGTGTCATTAATGGTCACATTGTTCAGAACCAAAGACACGTCTCCATCCTTCATCTCTCTGTCCAGCAGCTCCACCCGATTCTTAAAAGATGGATGTTGCTTCAGTCGTTCAGTGTGACCGTCCACAGAAAGGAAGACATACTGTTGATTCAGGTCAGGTCTGCTCCACTCTATAGCTATGAGGAGCTTGTTGTTTGGAGCTCGGCATGGCAGCGTGACGGTCTCTCCTTCAGTGGCTGTGAGAATCGTGTGGACTGAAGGAGAGAGGAAACAACACAGAGCAGAGAGGATGGATTCACAGCTTCAAGATACCAAAGAAATCAGAATCAAGTGTTTTCTGAATGAAATGCCAAAAGAGTCAGAAAGTTCAATGATCTGTGCATTTTCAGTCATTCAAACATTGGTCACTCATAGTTTAATGTTCCTCACAGCTTCATTCAAACATTCCCACAACACTGATGGAACGAGCCACAGTACTCACACATTATTATGGAGGAAATGTGAGATTTTTCCAGTAGAAATGTTTGTCTTTGAAACAGTGTGACTTTCTGACTCTTTTTATTGTAAAACAATAGAAACTCTTTGTCCATTATTCCTGTCAAACTTTGCTTTTGTGGATTTTAGAAGATTTTTTTTTGTCCTACAAGGTTCTGGAATTTTCTGTTTGGTTGAAAATTGTGCAACATTCGAGAAGATTCTAGAACCCTTAGGAAATTCTTCTAAACTCTTGAAAATTTGTGTTTGATCTGAACAGTTAAAGAAAGATCTGATCAAACTGAATTTTTGTTACATCAATTTAAAAAAATTTTTTTTTTAATTGAATGTTTTTAACATTTTTATAGGCAATCTTTGAAGAGAAAACAACTTGAAAAAAAAGTTTAAACCTAAATGAAAACTGTTAGTGATCAGTGTCCAAACCACAAAAGCAACGTTTGGGAATCAAATATATATATAGTGCCACATTAAAGAAAGAGGGGGGCTGTAAATGTGCATCTTTCAGGAAGGTGTCCTCTCCTCCTGCATTACCAGCACACGAATTGCTGTTTCTTTTTAGACTTTTTAGACGTGGCCAAATAAATCTTCGGTGGGCCGGATTAAAAAGATCAACGGGCCGGGTTTGGCCCACGGGCCGTAGTTTGCCCGCCCCTGGTTTAGAGTGCCGGGAGGGGCGGGAGGCGACAGGTCGGGACTCCTGCGCTGCCCGCTTCTCGCTGCATACATGGTCGCCTGCTCTGAGGCGCCCGTTCAGACGCATTTTTAATATTGTTTTATTTATTGTACAGTTTTACTTCTCTTGCCGCTAAACCAATCAGAGCGCTGTATTTCGTCTCTGAGTGTTTTACGAGTGGAAATGAGACTCGAGTCTTTCACCTCGGCGCGTCTCTCAGTCTGAAGGGAGCGTTGCAGAGTCGCGCCTGATGCGTGGATCCATCATCTCATTCCTGCATTTAGAATAACGCTGCTCAAATTCCTGGAAGGTCCAAACCACCAGCCCAGCGGGAAAAGCTCCGACATTCCCGCAGTGCATCACCGCTAAGCATAAACGTGCCAGCAGATCCATGGGACGCTTCACACAACCTAAAACCACCGTTTAACAGCTGATAAACTTAACTCACATTACGATCAAGACCCATTTAAAGGGAAGAACAAACATTTAGCACCGTCTGTGAGTTAGTCCGCCCCGAGACCCTGAACTGGAGGTGCATGGATGTGGGTGTGGTACTGTGTATCTTTGACATTTTTATGAGTTTTTGCTGTTGTGATTCTAAGATGCTTCTCGTGTTTTTGTTCTCCTTTGGTTTGCTGAGTGTTTGCGGTGTGACGTTCAGATGTCTGGACGTTTTTTGTTTTTTTTCTTCCTATGTACACCCAGGAGGGGAAATTAAAAAAAAAACAAAAACGAATGGAATAGAGATTAATTTAAAACTCACCTCCAGATGAAGAAGGTATCCAGGACAACACCGACATCATCAAGAGGAGAACCATTATTCCGGACATGCTGTCGCTTCCCGCAGATGCTGTCGCTTCCCGCAGATTCAAATCCTGTCCTGGACACTTTCTGTTTCGTTTAAGGACTGTGAGCACAGAATTTTTAATCTGATTTTGGCCAAATTAATCAAACCTCCTTTCTCCTATATCCATGCATTTACTGTGGCACCTCAAATTTCACACAGCAGACTCCTCCACTCATATCTCAATTTGAGTGGAATAAAGAAGAATCCAAGAGCTAATTTTTAGAGAACAGGAAAAAAAAAGTGGAGGAAAACTGATGGAAAGAATGTTTTAAAGGTGTTAGTGTGACTGTTCAGGTTTTTTAAAAAGCACATTTTATCACATGTAAACTCGATGTACATAAAAAATCTACGTGTCAAGGCAGTGAAAACCGAAAAATGAAAACAAAACAGAGGAACAAACAAGCATTTGAGTGTGTGAATGAAAAAGGTTTTGAGTGACATGATTTGGATCATTTGACTCCAGGTGTTTTCTTGTAAGTGATAAAAAGCTGCTGTTACAGAAACAGGTTAAAGTCAGAGACAGATCATAGTCGATTCAAAGGGAATAAAACAAATAAAATAACTCTTTGGGTTTTGTCGTATTCTTAAAATTAAACTCACGAGTTCATTTAATGAAAAGTGCAGGAGGCGCTCAATTAATCTCCAATTGCATTTATTTTCCCATCAAAAGAATGAAGTCATAATACGAAGCTCCAGACCAGACATGTCTCCCTGACCCTAAGATCAGTTCACAAAGACTGGTGGCCTCTCTGTCCCTGAGCCCAGCTTTCATCACAGTCACATAAAGTCATGAAAAGGGTTTGGGTGCATTTTTCTATCTTTTTTTCTATCTTTTAGAGCTGTCAGCGGGGGGGGGGGGGGGGG
>JAVDPK010016670.1:0-17107 GCA_034780415.1 Cichlasoma orientale
TGTGTGTGTGTGTGTGTGTGTGTGTGTGTGTGTGTGTGTGTGTGTGTGTGTGTGTGTGTGTGTGTGTGTGTACCTGGGATTAATCTATTATTGAGGCAGCCAGCAAATGGCTTGTTATAAACAGCTTGAATAGACGCAAAGGTGATGTCTGCCACCGATCCATTTAAAGGAATGACAAACTGCATACCCACTAGCCTACAGGACAGAACTCTGATGGAAATGCTGCATTTGTTACCTAAAGGCTGCTGTTACTGTGAACACATTTTAGCCACACTCTTGAAGCCGAACAGACTCAGAGCATATCCTTTGTGCAAACATTTGTTTTCTGAACTTTAACGTATGCATGATGGAATGCAAACAAAAACCTCGATATAAGCTTTAAAAAAGCAAACACACCTACCTGTACAAACAAGAAAACTCCCACAACTTCAAGCACACTTGGCCCTGGTAAGTACTTCAGTTAATCTTATATTCTCTGTCCCTTAAGGTGCAGAAGAATGCTGTAACACACTATTAATTCATTCATGTCCACTGCCCTGAAGAGCCATAAGAACAAGTGCGATTTTGCAACAAGTATTTAAATTTATTAATTAAAAAATTATTTTTTTCTCAGGTTTGCCTGTTTCTGTTTCAGTCTGCAAGATTATGCAAACACCACCATGCAATTGACCTGACCTTGCTGTATGTTGATACTTGGTAGTTCAAGATACATATATGGTAAAAGGTGATCTGTGGGATTAAAGAATTAAAAAAAATAAATTAAAAAAATTGGAATTTACAATTTGAAATGTGACATTTAAAGGAACGTTTCAAAAAGAAAAAGGAAAAAGGGCCCCAGGTGGTTATAAGAGAATAAATAATAAACAGGCTAACGATCAAAACGACTAAAGTTAAACTCAGGATGCGTCTGGCCTTTCCAGAGGGTGAAGCCAGAGGCGCTACCCATCCATTTTCTTCCGCTTATCCATTTCAGGGTTGCTGGGGTGCTGGAGCCTATCACATCTGTCATGGGGTTAAGAGGCGGGGCGCACCCTGGACAGGTCACCAGTCTGTCGCAGAGCGCGATCCGGATCACTTTGTTTAAAACTGCGATATAAAGCATCGGGCTTGGCTCTGTGACTGCGCTTCTAGTTTACTGTCTAAAATCCCTGCACAGATCAAATCTTATCCGTAAAAGTATTTTTTTTATGAGGACAACTTTTACTGACTGAACTTAATGCGAGGTGTCTGCATCTCTGCGTGCAGGTGTTTGCTGAAAATTGTTGATGCCCCATCAGCTGACTGGTCGGGACATTTCGAACACTGACCAGGATGATGGAGGTGTCACTTGGATCCACCTTGATCTTCTGAAAGCATCGCTCAAATGAACAAAAGAAAAGGAGCTTTGAAGACATTATTGCCAGAACGGCAGCTCTTTTTATGATTTTATAAATAAGTGGCTGCATCATTATTGTAATTATTTTGTAAAATACAAAATCAGGTGACTCTGGGAGGAATTTTAAAAAGTATTCATTAAAACGAGCTATTTATAACCTCCTCCTTCCAATTTCATGGAGCTGAAACATCTGTGACTGTGTCGCGTCTTGGCGGAGTTCGGAAACAGCAGCTTTCCACTGAAAACTGAACCCCCTGTGACGGTAGACGATTATAGACTGCTGGGAGTTTATTCAGCATAATAAACCTACAGTAGAGTTCGTACAAGCCACATGTACTACCAACCGCACACACTATAGAATGAATAGCAAAACATTTCAATAGCCTCTCTGTATCCCTACAATAAAAGTGATTATAAATCACAGTGAAGCGCGTAAAAGTAAAAACACACTGCGCTCAAATTCACCACATCCCCCCCCCCCCCCCGTAACTTCTGTCAAACCACTGTCAAAATATAAGTCAGAACCACTGTAGTGAAAAATACAGCTATTTATCGTAAATCCACTGTCACTTCACGGGGAGCAACCCGCGGCGCAATAATGCGCCCCCGGTGTTTCCTACATTGCTGCTGTTCGGCACACTTTGATAGCGGCGCACCATCTGACGCTCAGTAATGAATTATATCCGCGCTGCAATAGAAGATGCGGCGAAATCCCATCAATTAACAGAAATCCGTCGTAAACAGCAGCTCGCACGAAGCGTTAAATGTCACATTAATACAGTTTCCCTTTACGCAAGGAGCGTGCGTAATTGGGTTAATCCCGACGCTTCTTTGCTTTAAATCATAAAATAGTCCTACCTCGCTCATGATGGACAGTAATGCCGAGCTTTCCCCCCCTGCTTCCAGTAGAAGTTTCAGCCACAGTGGTCTTTAGAAGAGTGGCTCGCCGCGGACAGAGAAGCTTTATAAAGTGTTAAGCCCAACTCCTCCGTGTCATCACGTCACTAATAAACCAATAGGAACGCCGTGGGCAAATGTGTGTCCCAAGTCACCACCCAACTTCTTCAAGCATTCATACGCTGTGTAAGCCCTTTTCATGATGATCAGCCAAACGGAGCCGCTCTCTCCATTTGATGAACACCCACACACACAAAATGCGAGCATTGGGAGGCTTTTTCATGCGCCAGTCATCATGTCATCAATAAACAACAACATGCACCGCTGTCATTTCCACCTCAGCGTGCGCGCTAGTGCGTGATTGCGAGCTTCATGACAAAAACTCTGAAGTAAAATTGTGAGCTTCTTTCATTTCCTTTACAAAGACAAAATTTCACGGTTGGAAGTCTACTTTATAATTTTTGTGGGAGTTCTCGATTGTACAATGGCTCATATATCACAATGCATGACATTACACCGCTTACAAGGATTAATTGTGTCTAGCAAAGGTTTACAGTGGCTTAATAAACTAATTAGGTTTTCTCTGGTGTATCCCCACACAGCAGCACACAGAATTTATTGCATTAGAAAGTGTGAGCTTGGGGTTTTAAGTTTATTAAATTTCTTGAAAAGAAGGGGCTTGTTTTCAGGAAGAACATAAACTATTTCTAGTAATTGGCTTTGTCCATTTCCCTTTTCATTACTTTCAACATCTACTTCAAATTGTACCAGGTAATTATCATTTGTCCTCAAGCCATAGATCATTTTAAAAATGTAAGGCATGCAGTGTTTTTCAAATTGAGCATTTTAAATAGCAAGAAGTTTCAATCCAGAATCCTGAAGGTAACTTATGGACTATCACTGGTGTGCCTTGAAGTCCCAGTGGAGTTCAGATAGATGGAAGGAGAGGAAAGCACTTACAAATGAAGCCTAAAGGCTCTTCTGCTCTGACCTATCCTGTGAGTCTCAGAGTTACTGTCAAACGCTGACAAGCTGAGGTGGATTTGTAGTCAAAATGACTTTGGGGCTCTTTGTTCTGCAGAAACAGATTCCTCCGCTTAAGATAGTTGGAGGAAAAGAAGCTGCTTTGCTTTGCCAAATGCAACAGCAAGTAGTGCAGCCGGTGGAGGGTTAGGAAGTTAGCACAGCAAAGCAATGTACTGCTGCTGATGTTTCCCTTCACAGTTGAGCAGTTTTAGGGTTATTGCCTAATAAAAGTAATATCTTATACATTGCTGTTATTAAAAACAATAGTGCACTATTTTTCTTATTTACTCCTTGTAGATCATAACCGCTTGTATCACTCAGTATGTTTTACTTCATACCTGGCATGTATTGTCAAATCTTTATCCCATGAAGCAGTCAACTGTATGTTGACTTTGCAGCTTTACTGCAGACATAAAACAGACATAGCCTTACAAGTGAAGCCAGTGTGGAAGTTCCTTGAACCTGCATTCTTTCTAATGGCCAGCAGGAGAGCCTCACTGTGGCCTCACTCCTCACATATGGTCACAATGGCTAGATTTAAGTAGAGCCCGACTGATATATAGGCTGACATTAGCCATTATCTCTGCATTTATAATGAAATAAAGAGACTAGAGAAACACCCTTCAACTATGTTATGATGTTTATGTGGTATAGTTCGTTCACCAGAGGGCACCCTGCAACTTCCCTGTTGGAAGTTGGAAGTTGGTCAGCTGATCTGACCAGAATCCAGCATTTTCCATTCATCCATTTTCTTCCATTTATCCTGGGCCAGGTCACAGGGGCAGCACCCTAAGCAGAGAAGCCCAGACTTTTCTCTCCACAGCCACCTCCTCCAGCTCATCTGGGGCGACACTGAGGTGTTCCCAGGTCAGCTGAGGGAAAAAATCTCTCCAGCATGTCCTGGATCTGCCACAGAGCCTCCTCCCAGTAGGACACGCCCGGAACATCTCACCCGAGAGGCGCCCAGCCAGAATCGGGCATAAAAAAGTAATCTTCTGACAAGAAAACAAGATTATTTTTAAACTGCATTGTCATAATATCTTAATAAGGACTCATTAATAACTGCACATAACAAATGTTAGTGAAATCTGCTTAAGTTTATGGATAAAATCACAAAATATCGGTGTTGGTATCAGTCTTTCTCGATTTAGAGTAAAAGGAACAATAAAGCAGAGTGTGGTTATGTTCCTGGTGAGATCCAGTCTTTGCAAGTGTCTCCTGGCTCCAAAATCTCAAGAATGTGACAAACCAATCGCAGTCCAAAAACCACAGAGAAATATTACAGTGCTGACTAGTTAGCACTCACAGAGAGGGGACTGCCCAAGACTTGCTTTTGTCGTCAACCTGTCATAGGACTTGCTGGTGTTCAAACCAGCAGGACATTTCTTTGACTTTGGGGTTCTGATATAATTGCATGTCAGAACAATGGCATGGGTCCAGCTTTAGCTAGCTGTCTAGAAGAGCATGTATGACCATATAAACTCTGTGTCAGACAAGTACCCCAAAAACTCCTCTCTGCATAGGACTGCGTAAATGTTCAAATAGTATAATTTCAACCTAAGTGTTCCGGGATGCAGAGACTATAATACAGTCATTAAGTATTACTGAACCCTTTTTTTTTGTTTTTTTACAGTGTGATGGCAAAATGTGTGAAAATGTGGAAACTTCTAGAACTCCCTGGGAACAAATCGGCATGATGAAGACATTCTCAGGTAAAAGAGCATCTTTTTAGTGTGCACCTCCTGTCCTTCATCTTCACATACAGTATATCCCCAAGCCTGCCTTGAAAACAGTGCACCTAACAAAATAACAAAATGTTTAAGTGTCTAACTGCAGCAATTAAAAGGCAAATGATTCGAAAGAAAGAGAAGAACACAGCTGATTTTGTCCACAGGGAAGACAGCAATGAAACATTTACAAGCAGGGACATATTGCCAGGTAGCTAGTGGCGCTGAGACGTCAGATGAACATTTTGGGAAACATCTGGCAGTCCCAAAGGAGAAAATGAGCATCACCTTAAGGTGAGGAAGGATGTGTACGTCAAGTACGCATAACATACACAACAGGCATGAACTGACCATCATGTTTTGTAGTATACTGTTTAGATTAGAAGTCTGTAGCTGACAATTTTTCCAGTTCCAGTGTGTGTGTGTGTGTGTGTGTGTGTGTGTGAGTGAGATATTGTAATGTGATATTAAACTGGATGCTTATTATGGGGGGGTTCTGGGTTTAGTGCACAGACAATTGTGTGGGCACGCATTTAATTCTGCATAATGTTGAGCCTCTGTACAATTTAAATGAGTGAGTTACAGTGCTGTGAAAAAGTATTTGCTCCCTTCCTGATTTCTTAGTTTTTTGCATACTTGTTACACTTCCACGTTTCAGATCGTCAAACAAATGCTAATGTTAGATAAAGATAACCTGACGAAATACAAAATGCTCTTTTAAATGATCATTTCATTTATTAAGGGAAAAAGCTATCTGAGCCTACCTGATCCTGTGTGAAAAAGTCATGAATTAACTATGATTAACCAGATTTTTTAGAGACCTGACTTTTATTTCACTAGCCCCATCCAGATCTGATTACTGCCCGACTCGTTGAATCAAGAAATCGATTAAATAGAAGCTGTCTGACAAAGTGAAGTAGGCAGAAAGATCTCAAAAAGCAACATATCATGCTACAATCTAAAGAAACAGCTGAGAAACAAAATCAGTTACAAAATGTCATACAAAGCCATTTATAAGGCTTTGGGACTGCAGTGAACCACGGTGAGAGCCATTATTCATAAATGGAGAAAACCTGGAACAGTGGAGAACCTTCCCAGGAGTGCATTGAAGACTCATCCAGGAGGTCACAAAAGAACCCAGAACAACATCTCTGCAGGCCTCACTTGCCTCAGTTAAGGTCAGAGTTCATGATTCAACAATTGAAAAGAGACTGGGCAAATATGGCATCCATGGGAGAGCTCCAAGGAGAAAACCACAGCTGACCAAAAAGAGCACAAAGGCTCGTCTCACATTTGCCAAAAAAATCTTGATGATGATCCCCGAGACTTTTGGGAAAATATTCTCTGGACTGACGAGACAAAAGTTGAACTTTTTGGAAGGTTTGAGTCCCGTTACTTCTGACAAAAAGCTAATATGGCATTTCATAAAAAAAATTATCAGACCAACAGTCAAACATGGTGGTGGTAGTGTGATGGTCTGGGGCTGCTTTGCAACAACGAATCACAAATGTTTGATTGCAGTTCTTGCTGCCAAAGGTGCCACAACCAGTTATCAGGTTTAGGAGGCAATTACTTTATCACACAGGACAGGTAAGTTTGAATAATTTTGTCCCAGCATAAATTAAATCATCATTTAAAACCTGCACTGTCAAGTAAAAGTAAAGTAGAGTAAAAATAGGATACCAGTCTCCTTGCAAAAAGGGAAATTCAGTGCTTACACTTAATTTTTTTGTCCTTGGAGCCCAATTGAAACTAGTTGTGGCGACCAACTCGTTGCCCAGAGTTTGTGCATGCAACACCGTAGACCTCTGGGCAACCACTATCTGATCCCAAGGTGATTGCACAGATTGCCTGGTTGTCTCCAAACAATTGCAGTCTGAACTGGTCATCTTCAAAGCAACCATTTCAAAGGCAACAAGATCGCAAGTTCTTCGCACGCAGTTACAATGATTTTGTTTGTGCCATGAACTCCAATCACTGTTTTCCTAGTGTGACTGTAGCATACTGAAATGTCCTTTAAACTACAAGCATGCTGCATTTGTGTTCTAATAGGGAATTTGTTATTGTCTGCTATTATTAACCACTGTCCCCTAAAACTTCCCATTAACAGTGTTAATGGTGTTATAGTTCCAGTAAGGTTTTGGATTAATGAATAATTCTGATGAAAAACCTTTGCTCTGTTTTGTTTTCCTGCAGATACTCTTCCCTCAGAGAGTTTCACAGAACCTATTTTTATTCTCTGTGGTGTGTGTTTGGATGATGCAGTGTGCACATTTATGTAAATATATGTTAACTAGGCCTTTTGTAGACATTTGCACAGATTTCTCTAGGATCAGAATTATTTTTGCTGTCATTTGACCTGGAAATAATAAAAAAAAAAGATGCTGGTTAAAATATATTTATCTTCTATATATTAATCATTGTCATTTATTTAAAAAAAATTTTTTTAAAGCATCATTTGCACTTTTCTAGTTTGGTGTGTTTTATAACAACAGTTACCTGAAATTCAGTGTTTGATCATCTTGTTCTTCCATATTTTTTCCATAAAACATGTAGCAGCTCTCACAGAATCAATCTCATCTTTATTAAAGAGACACAGAGAAGCATTTCGACCACGGGCAGGTTTTTCCTTCCATCTGCCTCAGTCTGAGGAAGCCAATCTCAACCCTGCAGGTTGGTGCACAGGAACAAAGAGAGTGACCGCAGTGCCCTTTTTGCTGCAGGGTAATGCTGTGGATGAAAAAAATAACGCCTTCACATATCCACTTGAAACAATATAAGCATGAGTGCTATGATGTAAATCACTTTTATCATGACCCATAACAGTACAAGTTATTGATTACATCAGTTAAAAACTCTGCCAAGTGGACCGCCAGTAAACGTGTGTCGTTTTGATCATTTGCTTATCAAATGTGATAAGCAGCGGGATTTGCTAGTGTCACAGTAACTGTAATATGGATGCACTTTCTCACCTGGACAGTTTCATTATAATTACAATTTAATAACGTGAAAATTGTGTTTAATACCTGAAATGAACAGATAATGCAAGAAATGTATAATCAGCAGCTTAAATGGTCAACAACTAATACACAGCTTAAGCTTGTGCGATTTGGGCTAGTTCAGTAGTTATAGTGCACATAAGTAAGTGGAGATGGCAAATATTGAATATTGCATCTATTATTTCAATGGAATTTGCTGACAATATAGAATAATATAAACTCACCGGCCATTTTATTAACTGAGTGTGCTGGGTTTGATCGTTGATTTTATGTGCACTGTCGCTATCAATGTGTGAGCTTCAGTGGGGTTCAGTGAGGTCCCTTGAGTGACCTGCACTTTAAAAGCACAATTAAGGTGTTCTATATGCTAAATGCTGAGTTGGAAAGATGCACTTGAACTTACTGACAAAAACAGTGACATCATCCATGATAGAGACGCACCATGAAGATCTACTATGCAACAACTGGATTCTGTGTATTAGAAGAGTCTCTCATTGATATTCTGCCACATCACTTGCAAAATAATGAGGTGCAATTTAATAATGAAATTTAAGAAGAAAAAAAATCATTCCCTCCTGTTCAGAACCCCTTTGTATAATACACTGTTGGATTTAAAGTGCCTTGAATCATGAGTGCAATAGACACACACAGATTTGTCTTGGTGCCACTGTTGCGGAGTCAGTGACAGCTCACAGAGTTTCACAGTACACATAGTCTGAACAACAGGAGCTAAGTGTAAAGAATAATTCACAGTCACTCCACACTGCAGGCGACATTACCAGATATATGATACACAGCTGAGTGCACAGTACAAATCTGTCCTCACAAACAGCCACCCTGCAGCATTACAGTATATTATAGCGCAGTGCATTCTCTGTGCCACAGAACATATCTGCACGGAAAGTCCTTATCATTATGTGATCAGACTCTGCAAAAGGAAGCTGGATTTCATGTGGCGCCTGCTGCCTGCAGTTAATCCAGTCATAGATGTGTATCAGTAGCACCACGATGAAGAACATGCCTGTGACTTTCAATTACCCAAGGAAAATGGATGTCATATACAGCACGTCATCTTTCTCCGGTGTTGTAAATGTTTCTGCTGACTTTAGATATTAAGATAGCTTGTGCTGCAACTTAAATGATAAATTAATAACAACAACAACAACAAATCTTTGAAACATGTGCAAGACAGGAGGCTTTCAGCCTTTCAGTCTTTCTGTCTTCTGAAATGAGAATGAGCTTCCTTGTGGATGAAACAGTAATGAAAAGGAAAGCAAAGAGTAAGGGCAGGATATGCAAACAGGATGACGCTGAATGTATTAGAAGACAGAGAATCAAAAAATAAAGGAAAGGAAATCAGTCCCCTTGAGAAGAGTCTCTGCTCAGAAGGAGGAGAAGAACCAGATCAGAGCTGCCTAGAAGGAGAAGAGTGAATGGATCAAAGGTGGGTTTTAAAAAAAAAAAAAAAAAAAAAAAAAAGGAAGCAAAAATCAAGCAAAAGTAGACTGGGACAGCATGTGAAGGAAATAAGAACACACTGAGCTACAGATTAAACAAAAGCAAACAAGAGTTGGTGAATATCCAAGCAGTGAAAAATGGGAGCCTTGAATCAAATTTATTTACAAAGATCCCATTTAATATAAGAAGAAAGGCTGGTCTGATTTAGAGCGAGTGGTGGAAAAAGAAATGCGATGCTCTGGAGAAGAAGAGCTTCAGGAAAGAACTGACTGATGATGAGGATAAATCGAAAAGAAACATGGAGAAGGTGGAGAAAGACATGAACAAACTGCAGTGGTGTAGCTTGCAGAGGAAGATAAAAAGGCAAGCACAGCTGAGCTAAATGAAGGAAACCAAATGCCAAAGCCTTCAGGAGATTCAGCTTCAGATACGCTGCGTCAGCTCATACTTCTTGCAAACGAGACATTAGATCAACATTGGAACAAACATTCAAAGGTGAAAAAAAAGACTTCGCGTGGATTCTCTCTGTTTCAAAAGCCCCAGCCTTACAAAAAAAAATGCAATGTATAAATTTTGGATAATTCTGTGTCTCTCTATTAATATGAAAAAACAGCGTTTACTGCCAATCCAGGAAATACTGAGGATTATATTAACTGTGCATAGATCTGGAGCCTGCATCTGGTTTTACTCTACTACAATCTGTTCCTAACCTTCATCACACAGGCCTCTTCTCTCTAAAAAGAACATGGCAGCACAGCTCGGGTTTGCAAAGCTGCATCTGAACGAATCACAAAACCTCGGGAACAGACAAGAGCAAGTTTGAAGAACACCAAACACAGAATATCAGCACAAACACCTCATACCAACTGTCAAGTACGGTGGTGGTGGGATGATGATTTGGGCTTGTTTTGCAGCCACAGGACCTGGACCCACTGCAGTCATTGAATCGACTACTGATGGGTTCTGATCATTTTCATTAATTAAATAATTAACAAACACACACACAGTTTAGAGGTTTTGTCCGCTAGCGGGGAGAAAAGCGCCGCCTCTCTAAACAGAAGAGCAGGAGAAGAATGTCTTCTGCTCTTGGTTCAGACAGGAAGTGGATTCTCGGCGGACACTTCGTCCGCTGCGGTTTTTATTGAAAACTTTCAAAGTAAAAGTCACGTGGTTTCAAGACAAAACAACAGTAATAAAACAGCATTCTTAGGTCCTCTTTTAACCATATATGGTAACAAGTAAACTATAGAATGGATACACGTGACAAGGCGTACGTGACCTACATGTTACATGTGATGGGGCCTTTGTTTCCTGCAGACTACAGAAATCAATGAAAAGGCCCTGCAGTAACATTCCTAAAAGAAATGACACTACATATCTTCACTTAAAATAAGGAAAACAGTGTGACATATAACACAAACGAACTAATATAAACAGAAGATGTGATAAATTATAGTTAACAGGAGAAAGTTTAGACAATAATCCTAACACTACCATTTGTCTGACAGCTAAAGCTCGGCTGAAATTGGGTCATACGATGATCCCAAGCACAACAACTAATCTACAAGAGAATGGCTGAAAAAGAAAAGAGTTGAGGTGTTTTAGTGGTCCGGTCAAAGTACAGACCTCAACCTGATTGAGATGCTGTGGTGGGACCTTAAGACAGCTGTGCATGAATGTGCAGCTGTGGCCCACAAATCTCACTGAACTGAAGCAACGTTGTGAAGAAGAGTTGGCCAAAATTCCTCCACAGCAATGTGAGAACAAAGAAAACAACTACTTTAACTTATTGCTGCTAAAAGTGGTTCTGCAGAGAGTGCTGTGAAAAATGTTCTTTTTCACATAATTGTGCAGCAGCATTAAAGTCAAAGTCCGATTTCAGAACTGATACATTTAGGATTGGACTGATATGAAAGGTTTTTTTTAATGTTAGTTTACCTGTGGGCAAATGCATATTTATAGAGATCCTGCCCCTTTTCGCTTGTATAAGGTTGTGCTATTTGTATAGGCTCAGGCCATTATATAGGCAATCTTGTCTCTTGTCTCGCTATGTTTGAATAAGACACAGCCACACAGCGCTGAACACTGACACATTACAAGTGCAGCTCTTATAATTCTGGTCAGAGGTACTGGGCAGTGTGAGTGCAATGTAATGTTAAAATTGTGCTGTTTCTGAAAGAATAGCATGGACAGCTTTTTGGCAAATGCATACAGCCACTGTCTATGTTAGCATGGATATATTTTATTTAAAGGACACTGCAGTCAAAGCCAGAATGCCTTTGCTATCATTAAGGAACCTGTCGAACATTCCTTCTCCTGCTTTTTCAATTTAAATTAAAGTTCAGCGACCGCATGAAACGGTGGCATTTCTGTACAGTAATTGAGGGAGGAAGCTAGTATTCTGTGTCACTGTAATTTTGTGCCAGAAGCAGGTATTTTATAATGGTAAAGCCAGCACAAAGCAAAGGCACATGACCTTTTGCCCTTTAGACATTACTGCCTCTTCTCAAAATACAATCTTTCCTACATTCTGCAGCTCATATATGTTGCCCACCCATCACAGATTTGCGTGCGGGTGTGCTCACCCCCCCCCCCCCCACACACACACACACACACACACATACACACTCACACACTAAACAAACATTGTGTCAAAAGAGCCTGGAGACATTTTCTTTGTTTTTATGACTGTGGTTGGCAATTTAATCCAATCCTGTGAGAACAGCCCATAGCTACCAGAGACAGCTGCATAATGAAATCTCACACAGAGGAAACCTGACAGCTCTGTCTGCCTGGAATCCTCCTCCTCCTCCTCATGATGTACAGCGATTGTGCCTCTCTTCTTTCACACTTTTCATTTGTCTTCCTCTTTATGTCCTCTCCTTACTGTCATCTCCTCCACGTGGCAGTTATCATACGCCTCAGTGTGTGATGCCCCTTGTCTTGGTGACTGTCATCTGCTGTGGTCAGGTTCCTGAGTGGTGAAACTCTCTCCCTCATCTGAGGATGCAGAACCATTTTTTTAATAAGCACAAGCTGCTGGGCATTAAAAGCCACAGAGCCGATCGGCTTTCATTAGCACACAGATCACTGAAGGCAAAGCAGGGTATGGCTAATGAGATGTGTACTGTGCGTTTGTGACAGTGGGTGGAAAATGCAGCTATGCTTGCTCAGTGCCGAAGTTAGACAGGAACCAAATGATGTCCAGATAAAGGACATCACAGCATGTCTTTCGATTTATTTATTTATTTTTATTTTGTTCAGAAACCAAGCATTGTGTGGTTACTGATCTCTAATACAATCAATTTTCAGAAAAGAAAAATGGACATGAATGTAGCAGAACTAAAGCTGCTGTCCGTTTGATTCCATACACTCGTCCTTCCTGTCAAATCCGATACCTTTGTTCCTCCTCCAGACGTCAAGATTTGGTTAGCTGTCTGGCCTAAAGATGTCTAAGCCTGTAAAAACAATGTGAAAAAGACAAGGTTAATGAGCTATTCTGTAGTCCTGGACCAGTTTATGGTGTCTTGTTGACATTTATCAGATAGCTATAAGAATGGTAGCGATTGTCTCATTAAACTCTCTCAAGATTTCTGCATATAGTGCCATGTAAAAGTCTTGAGCCACTCCTCATTTCCATATATTTTGTTAGGAAAATGGAAAATAAGTGCAGCGATTTACTGAAACATGTGTAAGCATGCATTCACATACAGTATATAAGGCAAAAACAGAGTTTGTACAATTCTAATGAGTTTGAAAGTCAGTATTCGGTGTGACCACCTTTCTTCTTCAACACAGCCTGAACTCTCTTAGACAGCTTTCTTGTAATTTCTTTAAGTAGTCTTCAGGAATAGTTCTCCAGGCTTCCTGAAGGACATTCAAAGCTCTTCTTTGGATGTTGGTTTCCTTTTGTTCCATTCTTGGTCGAGATGATCCCACACTGCTTCAGTACTGTTGAGGTCTGAGCTCTGGGGAGGCCAGTCCATGACTGATAGTGTTCCATTGTCTGTTTTTCTATCTAGATATGCTTTTACTGCATTGGCAGTGTGTTTGGATCACTGTCATGCTGAAAAATGAGGCGACTGCCAATCAAATGCTTTTGGTTTTGGATGCAGATGGTTTTGCATGGTAGATCAAAATATGACTCTACTTTTCTGTTTTCATAATTCCATCAATTTTTACAAGATCTCCAACAGCACTGGCTGAAATGCAGCCCCAAACTATGACAGAGCCTCCGCTGTGTTTTACAGACGGCTGTAGACGCTCACTGTTGTACCTCTAGTCTGTTCATCTGATTCAGATAGTTTTTAAGCTTGTCACTTTTTTTGTCCTCCACTTTCCAAGGATATATCACACATGTGCCAGATTTTCAGCTAATAGCTCTTTGGGATTAATACTATTGGTGCATAAAAATGTAAAGAAATGAAGAGGGGCTCAAGACTTTTGCACACTACTGTATATGCATATACAGTATGAGCGCTGCCCAGTTCACAGAGCACTGAGAGGACACGGGCATCTGATTAGGATGCTTCCTGGATGCCTCCTAGGCAACGTGTTTCACGCATGTCTTATCTGGAGGAGGGCCCAAGGCCCCAGTAGAAGTCAATGCTTCTCTGCTTTAATGCATGCAGTGATGGCTAGATTATCACAAAATTTCCATTTATTTAAAGGCTTGCAAGATAGTCTCCTTATGCACCTCTAGGTCTCTTCCAGCTTTTGGCCACTTGTGTGGCTTCTGTGTCAGACAGACTTGACTTGCATGTTGGGAATAACTGCTCGTGATGACAGCTGGGTCTACAGCTATAACTAATCTAAAACCATATTTTTCACCTGAAGAGAGTGCAGTGTCCAAAGTCGATGACAGTGGATCACGAGTATGCTCATAATTCCTATTTTGATATTTACAGAGTTGGACCCCATAAACTCAGAGATTAACCTGAGGCATTTAAGCGAGAAAAAACTGCATTCACAGCATGAATTGTGCCATTGTGCAACTGTGTGCCTGCTCAGAGTGCTTAGAAAAGGCAGGCGATTTTGGCCATGCCCTCACCATCCAACTGACCAGATTGGACTTCCAGCAACTTCCTGCATCCTCTTCCTTAAAATGAAACTCTTGGAGCTGAAGGGTCGCCAGTTTGACAGACAGAGAGAGAGGAGGACAGCACAAGCAGACACACACACCTTACTCACTCTCTACACATATAATTTTTTCCACAAGTGCATCTCTCCAGCTGTCATGCCCCGTGGGATTCTCCGGCAGAGTACCAGCAGTTCATTTCATGTCTCAGCTCAGTTATTAGCGGCTAATTACTGTGAATGTTGCCAGACAGAGGAAAGTTATGACAGGCTTTCTACATGCTGAGTGTCAGCCTGACAAGAGAGATATGTAGCAACAGATGAAGTGGAACCCACTGACTTGCTGTCCGGAGCGCTGTGGTGAAGTCTGAACTCAGTTTGTCTTGCCTTGTCTGGGTTCCTGATCAATACCAATTGTATTACAAGTGGAGCAGAGCCACATCAATGAGCACAGTCAGCACCTGCACATAGATGGATTGGTGTGGGAATATTGGCAATGCTGCTGTTTTTTTCATATCAGGGAGAAACACATTGATAGCAGCTGAATCCATTACTCTCATTATGTATGTCAATAGCAAATTAAAGATGATTGAATGGTCAGTCATTTGATTGCAAAGTCAATTTGAGGATTGAGGGAAATGGAGATTAATGAGAAACCAAGAAATAATGACACTAGAATAAAGAAAGCACTGAAGCCAAAACACTTCAAATAAACATTTGGACCTTTTTTTTTTATAGGATTACAATATTGTGAAAAAGTGTCAAGCCTCCCCTAATTCCTGTATATTTTGCTAGAAAAATAGGAAACAGGTGTGCAGTGATTTATTGAAACGTGGAAACATATAAGAACATACAGCATATAAGCCAAAAACAGAGTTTGTACAATTCTAACTTTGAAAGTCAGTATTTGGTGTGACCATCTTTATTCTTTAACGCAGCCTGAACTCTCTTCGGCAGCTTTCTTGTAATTTCTTTAAGTAGTCTTCAGGAATAGTTCTCCAGGCTTGCTGAAGGACATTCAAAGCTCGTCTTTGGATGTTGGCTGCCTTTTGTTCCATTCTTGGTCAAGATGATCTCACACTGCTTCAATAACGTTGAGCACTGGGGAGGCCAGTCAATGACTGATAGTGTTCTACTGTGTGTTTATCTACTCAGGTATGCTTTTACTGCATTTGCAGTGTGTTTCAGATCATTGTCATGCTTAAATTTCTCCAAAAGACCCATTGCCATTATTTTCAGTCCAGTTCTTGTGTAATGTGGCATGCTTCAACCTTTCCCCCTGTTTCCCTTCTTTAAGAATGGCTTCTTGACAGCCACCCTCCCACTGACATCATTTCTGATGAGGCTTCAGTGAACAGTAGATTTTTTTATCTATTTATTTATTTTGGTATTTCTCACGGACATACATTTCAGATGCTGTTCACTTTCCTCACTTTTTTTCTGAAGGACACACTGCACACTATGCCAAGAAATGCCAGGTTTTTGATTAATAGCTCTTTGGGAATCACCTCATTGCTGAAAAGGTGATATTTTCTGCCTGTCAAACTGTGTTTGAATTTGAATTTTTTGTAGATTCAGTTAAATCTGAACAAATTATCATTTTGGCTGCTAGTAACAAAGTACCTAAAGATTCAATTTACATAACTTACAGATACAAAAAAAAAGCAGCCAATGGCCAAAGAAAAACTTTGAAAGACCTTCAGAAAGCCTGGAGAACTGTTGCTGAGGACCATTTTTAAAAATTACCAGAACAGTCTGCACTGTACTGTACATTTATATGTTTTCTTCTCAAGAGATTTGCATTTGATTGCTACTCTCAGTTACTGATCTGGCTATACTTTAATTGTGTATGTCGACCTACTTTCTTTAATAAATGCGCTGGCTTAACCAGGATTTTGACCAAAATGCCACTATAACAACTGGATCTGCAAAGTGTACACTCATACATGAACACAAGATTTGAGATAAGGCTGAATTAATTCCACCTTAATCAAGATAATTCCGCCTTAATCAAAATAATTCCGCATTAGTCAAGATAATTTTAGCTTAGTCAAAATAATTCCGCCTTATTAGTACAGCCTTATTCAACGTAGTATGGCCTTAGTCACAGTTATTATGGCCTTAGTCACGGTATTACATCCTTAGTCCTGGAAATTACACAGAACTTAAATTTACTTACAGGATGATTCCCTTTAAATTGTCCGTAGTTACGGCCTTGGGGCGGGCCGTAAAAGAAAGCATTACCCAAGATTTTTCTCAAATACACTGCTCAAAAAATTAAAGGAACACTTAGAAAACACATCAGATTTCAGTGAGGAAAAAACATCCTGGATATCTATGCTGATATGAACTGGGTAATGTGTTAGGTATGAAAGGATGCCACATCAAATGAAATGAAAATTATCCACCTATAAAAGGGTGAATTCAAAGACACCCCAAAAATCAAAGTGAAAAAATGAGGCAGCAGGCTACTTTATTGGTCCTGGGCCGGTGGCCCAGTGTTTTGTGTTCTTTTTTGGGGGGGGGGGGGGGGGGGTGTGTGTTTTGTG
>JAVDPK010016671.1:0-17065 GCA_034780415.1 Cichlasoma orientale
TGTGTGTGTGTGTGTGTGTGTGTGTGTGTGTGTGTGTGTGTGTGTGTGTGTGTGTGTGTGCGTGCGTGCGTGTGTGTAAACCCTTAGTCACATTTCACACTGAACTATAATAGTTTTTTTTTTTTTTTTTTTTGGTTACGGGTTTACTTTCAAAAGTGTCTTTTGATGCCTATCTTCCCTCCGCTGGCTGGATGCCTGCTTCACCCTGCAGGTTCTCTGAAAGCATCCCATCATTCTTTCCTAGCTATGTATCTATCTGTCCCTTTTCCTATGTCTCTTTCTGTGTGTGTTTATACTGTCTCCTCTCATCTGTCCCAGATTAAAGGCTCGTCTCCACTCCAGAAACCTGCCAGCCTACATCCAGCTTGGAACAGGGTCACACCACTGATCTTGTCCAAGAGGGTGCCTTTGAAGCAGGCTGGGATGCATAGACACACACACACATAGACACACTTACACATGCTATCCCTTGCCCTCTCCCTCTCCATGCAGTGATGAAGTGGCCAGGGTGTGACTCTCGAACGCCTTTTATTTTAATGAACTCAGCTAATACACACACGCGGATAGTAGAGCTGAGAAATGGAGTCCAGGGATGCTTTTCAGCCAATATGTTGGAAGAGTAACTCCATCCATTGTTGGAGTTAATCTACTCTTCTATGTGCCAGTGCAAGATTCAGTAAGGACACAGAGTATAAAGATATTCAAGATACTGAAACGTTTCCACATATGATTTGAAAAATCAGTATATCGTCTCAAGTAGCTGCTTTTCAAAGAAGTCCAGTCTTTCTAATTGTGATGACACATTTGCTATTTTTGCCTCATTTGATCAGTGTGCTCCGGATCTGAAATTGAAAACAATCTCCCTCCCTTTGTCCAACTTCAGCAGCATCAAAAAGTTTTTCAGAACACCTTGAAAACTTGGAGCGGTGGTCGACCACATCGCTGCCACATTATCCACCGATAATTAATTCCAGGGAGTGTGAAGTGTGTCACGCTAAAAAGCAGGGTGCCATTTGATATTCATGAGGTGTCATCCTGTTTCAAATGTTCCCTCTGGTGTTAGCGTGACAAAATGCAGTCCTGTTCAATCCCAGGCCTCCCACAGATCTTAACTGGAGACTCATCACTCATTTCCGGTGTGTGGTCAGAGAATGGGAGGGTTCGGCCTGGTGTGCGTGCACATTTGTGCATCAGGGTGAGGGATTCCAATCTGGCAGGCGTTTTTCTTCTGAGGCCAAGCCTGACTGACCATTAATGTCCTGTGATGTTTAGTCTCTTATTGGCCATCGAGGATCATGTGCAAAGAAAGGGCTCTGGGGGAGGCATGTCTTGTTTTCCCTTTACGGGCGTTTTTTTGTTTTTTTTTAACACCAAAGGTGCAAAGAGTCATTTTATGAGATGAAATCAGTGACACCAAGAAAGTCCACAGTTTTTGCACTAGCAAAAGAACAAGAAATTATATGGTAATCACTTTTTGTGACACAAGACGCACTTTAGTTAATAAGAGGAGCACAAATTCTTCAATCTGCAGTCTCTTGTAAGCCCACCTTAAACGTTAAACCCATGTTTGTCCTCCCTCGCGTCTGAGCTTTCATGAAAAATGCAAAGCTCGCAAAGAAAACAGAATAAATTTCTCTTGATGTTAAAACAATTTTTTTTTCAAAAATGCAGTTGTATCGCAAACGCACATCTCAGAAATATTATTAAAAGAGTATAGTAATTACAATAACACTTCATTTACATATAAATATAAAACCCACTGTTACACATGAGTACGAGTCAATTTCACAGATTTTTCACAGATGTTTTGCTTGCTTGGTTTTCTTTGGATGGGAGACAAAGAACTGCCACTTTGCTATACACTTAATTTGCTGTATAGCAACATGCACATATAATTTGTTTCCTTGCCCATTTTTATTGTAGTAATAACAAAACCTTTGGTCTGTATTAACAGTCACACACACACAATGTGTTTCTCTGTGTTTTAGTATGATGGCTAAATTCCCATATTAGCTCATTCTGCCAGTAAAGTAAGAGGATATAATTTGGTTTTCTCTCCTATAAAAATACAATGCTTTATATTGTGTCTGTCTACTATCATTAAAGTTGTGAAAATGTGCCTAAAATTAGAGTTGTTGCTAAGATCTGTTCCCATGGAATTTTTTTTAATAATTTAACAGGTTTTAGTATCGGGCATAAACATCTTGGCAGCTTTTTCCCCTCGATTTTCTTTCTTTTTCTTTCTTTTCATCCATTTCGAGATGGGAATTGTTGAGGAAGCAGAGGAAATAAGAAATTCAAGCTCTGTTAGCAGATCCATTAAAGTAGTGTCATCTCCACAGATAATGACCTGGAGGATATGCATAGCAGCATTTTGTTGCTTGGTTTTATTTTTTTTCTTACGCTGCTGCTGCTGCTGCTGCTGCTGCTGCTGCTGCTAGGGTTTCCTGGGGAACAGACCTAGGGGGCAAATTTGGAAAACACACAAGGCCCACACATGATGATGATGATGTAGTTACCGACTGTGATGGTGTGGCTGGCATTGATGTTACTTGCTCAGCGTGTGTGTGTCTTCATCAGAATATGTGGACCTGGTGTAGCTGGAGCTATCACAAAGCCCAGTTTTTGCATTACAGGTGTGCATGATGCAGCCACAAAACTGTACAGGTGTTTAGCTGACATGAAAATGAACATCAGATCTGAACCGTGACTGGTCAGTAATTGTAATAATGTAGTAATAACAATTCAGTATTGAAAGGTCGGCGCATGTTGACGGGCACTGGATGTTTAAAAAAAAAAAGGATAATTGAGGAAAATAGTAAAGGGTCTGTTTCCAAAGGATCTGTAATATATTTCTTTTGAAGTGTGGAAATAGAAGTATTCCATTTGGAGTCCCGCTGCACAATAAGTAAGACGTTTTACTCTATCATTTCCTTTCGTCTGGATAAGATCTGCCGAATGTGGCAGAGGGTATTTTTTATGAATAAGCCCAAACCCCTCCATCACAAATTTACTGAAAATAATGCCAAAATATTGTTTGTTTGTCTGTTTCCTGCTTTGGAGGCAGCAGTGGCATCAAATTAAATATTGATGGTCTGCCTTTCTTTGATAATCTGTGACGAACGAGACACTGTGCAGAAAGCCTTTTGTCGCTGCTAAATTTTAGCGTATTGCAAATTTTTTTGAGGAAAGCTGCACTTGTAATTAGATGACCTGCTTTAGCGGGCCCCCGAAGTCTGAGAGAATTTAGCAGGACTTTTAAATCTTTGTGATTTCGAGATGTTGGAATTTAGGAGGAAGAGAGACAAAAACAAACACCAAGATTTCAAGAACAAACCCAATAAATCCCTCGCAGCAGATTTAAAACTCGGCTAAAATACCGCGCTGAGTCTGTTTGACAAACATATTATTTTTGTCAGCTTATTTGTGTTTGTGAATGTGTGTGCGTGCGTGCGCACACATAAACATATCCACCTATGCAGTGTGTAAGTGCCCTTGACAGCAAAGGCTGTTTGGGAATGCTGAGCAGCCATGCTTCTTACCCACCATTCTCTCCCTGCAATCATTTCCTGATTGCCAGTGATAGAACACAAATCAGACACATGCAGTAGCGGGTAATACATGTCTCTGTGTATACCTACAAGATAAGGGATGAACTCTTATAACTCAGACTGGGCTTCATGTGTTTATGCACTCATCGTATAGCAATGCATGCTATCTATAGGAGAGATTAAAGCTCAATTCTGAGTCACCACTGATGAGAAGATGTTCTATTTTCTTTTCTGCGTGAAGTGCGGCGCGTGTGTTGACAAGTCCGCGCAAGCGCGACAGATTGGCTTGCACTGGATTGCGTGACATTGACGTGGAGCCTCACATTTACCCTCTGTTTACAACGTTAAGGTCCCTTGAACCCGTCCTCACATACTCTCGGATGCAGAAAGCCGGCCTAAAAAAAGCGTTTGTTGCTAGCAGGTGCTGCCCCGCTCGTTACATGTTGTAGAACTGACGCTTCTGAGTGAGTGCTACTTGACTCATCCAGCTTTCTCTGAGTCTTTCAACTCATTTTAGACTTCTATATAATTTTTAAGTGAGATTGAGTGAAAGTCATATCAGTATTTTCTGTCTTAAACTCCATTTGTGCCCGGTGTTGACGCACCACGTGGATAATAATGACTGTTCTCTCCATTATGCTTTGTTCTGCCTGTGGTGTGTTTTTATTTTAGAGTTGACCCTTCTGTTTGCTGCAGTCTCACTATTTTTGGGAAGGCCCAGTGGAGCCTTTCACAGCAGGATGATCTGACTTTGTTCTGTTTTGCCTCTACGAAGGACAGCCTAGTTGCTTGTTGACAATATAGAAGCTCACTATGTTTCCCATCTCGAGCACTATACAAAGGTAGCTGAGTGCAAGGAAAACTTTAGAGCAGGATGATCACACGTGCACGTATCTCTCTTCTCCTCTGTATCAAGTATTTCCATAATAAAAGAATATATAGTTTATGTTTTTCACCTGCAGTTCCTGAAAGATTTTTATTACACTGTCCTCACAGAGGGCAGTTTCAGAGTAATGCTTTGGAAGGTAGCACGTGCAGTTTTTACATGATGATGATTTCATTTATTAAGGCAAAGAAGATATCTACCTGGCCCTGTGTGAAAAAGTAATTGCCCCCCTCATGAACTAACTGTGATTAACCACATCACTTAATATAAAAGCTGTCTGACAAAGTGAAGCAGGTGAAAAGATCTCAAAAAAGCAACAAGCTGAGAATCAAAGTCAGCGACATCTATGAGTCTAGAAAGAGTTACAAAGCAATTGCTAAGCCTTAGAAATGGGACCACAGTGAGAGCCATTATCCACTAATGGAGAAAACTTGGAACAGTGGTGAACCTTCCCAGGAGCGGCTGACCTATCAAAATTACACCGCATTGACGACTCATCCAGGAGGTCACAGAAGAACCCAGAGCAACATCTGAAGAACTGCAGGCCTCACTTCAACGATAAGAAAGAGACCGGGCAAAACTGGTATCCATGGGAGAGCTCCAAGGAGAAAACCACTGCTGACCAAAAAGACACAAACGCTCGTCTCCCATTTGTCAAAAACCTTCCTTTTTTTTTTTTCCCCATTTTTGGCCACAGCGGCTTTTATCAGCAGTATTTAGACAGGAAACGGGGGAAAGATAGGGGGAAAACACGGGGCAAATTGGCGACAAGCCGGGACTCAAACGCCCACACTGCAAAGCGGCATATGAATGTGGTCGCCCGCTCCACCCCTGAGCCACCCAGGCGCCCGTCAGAAACCATCTTGATGATCTCCAAGACCTTTGGGAAAATAATCTGTGGACTGACGAGACAGAAGCTGAACGTTTTGAAAGGTTTGAGTCCCGTTATCTTTGTCTAATATTTATTTATTTGATCATTTGAAGCATGTAAGTGTGACAAATATACCTAGCCTCACTTTACTTACACTGCAAGAGGCTGTTAAATGTTAGTATGCGACACCCACTGGTCACACAGTCCTTTGGCAGTGATGCTGTTACATCCTGTAAACTCTACTGAGGGCCACTTTCAAGTCACCGAAACTCAGTGTACAATTTTTTTCCCCAGTGTAACCAAGAGTATAACCTTTTTGCACTACAGAAATGAAAAAAAAATCCATTGTCCCTGCTTCTATTCAAATAATAGCACAGGAGCTACATTACTTTATATCTCTGTGAGAAATTGCGCCCTTTGCCTTTCATGCCATTTCCATGCAATCCAGTATATACAGAAATTTTTCTAGAGGGGAAATGGAATAAAATAAAATGCATGACATCATTTAATAAGCAAAGTATTTAAATGTATGTTCTCTTTGCTTTATTAATTCACTTTTTATGCATTCATCTTATTCTGAAGCTGCTGGTCTAAACTATGTACGAGGCAATCACACTCCGACATCATGTTCTCTTTTATAGCTAGCAGTATAACAGCACATGATGTGATTGGTGGAGGTTGGAGGCATAGGCGCTGCATTAAAGCAAATCATTCAGCAAGCTCAAAGTAGCCCAGAAAGAAGCAAATTCAAAGAGAGCAGCAGGACGGTTGCCTGGGGTCATGGCAAAGTCAGATCAGATTGAGGCAGGTTCACAAAAATAGGTCTATGCATTTGAAACATATGCATCCGTGCACAAGTAAATATCTGCCTGGTAATCTTTCTGATATGAAAAAAAAAATCTTGCCGCTATTTTATTCCCATAAAGGAGCACGAGTGCCATTAAAATGTATTAAAACTTTCGAATTGAAGATTTTGTCTTATTTTTGCTGTATATTTCCTTTGGTGTGTGTGTGTGTGTGTGTGTGTGTGTGTGTGCTCATTACGTGTGAAAATTAAGTTCTCTTGGGAACAATAAAAGGTTCATTTCACTTCAATCCCTTGTTGAATAAAGACCAACTGTATGACCCTCTGCAGCTAACAAGACCCTTCAGCCCTCGACCTGTGAATCCACAGAGAAAATGTCTGTGTCATAGCAGCAGTCAAAGGCAGCTACAGTTTTCCCAGAACACCTGACAATGTCACAGCTTTCTGCAGCGGCTGCTGAGGGCCCACCGCTGCAGTCGGCGGCACCATAAATGTCACTCTATCTTTGATGGCCCCTCCTGTGGATCAATGCCAATATATAGCATACCTCCCACCAGCCATCTAACCTCCATCCATCTTTCTATTCATTCAGCCAGCTTTCCAGCCTCCCCTCCATCATACCCCCCCCCCTCCACATCGCTCCCTTCTTTCCTTTTAACTTTGCCCATTTACATCCGTTCCCCTTCTCTTTCTCTTCAGCAGCCAGCCTGCTCTTTTCTCAGCATATTCATGTACTCTATAAAGGTAATGTTGTCTCTCACAATGTTCAGTCAAAAATCACAGTTGCTGCCAGTTCTGTGCCTGCCCATTCATTTCAACACGAGAAATGATCAGTGGAGAGAACGTCAGGAGTGACAAAATGTACGAACATCTCGCTCACGAGTGCGGCTCCTCCCCGCTTTCTGAATGAACAGAGACGTGCGCGCCTTTGACGAGAGAACAGCACTCCCCGCAGATTTCTTTGGTTTGCATAGACTCTGTATAAAATATTGATGTCATCACCACGATTGTGGCGTCCCATTTTGAAGCCTCGTCTTGAGCGGTTTGGCCTTGGTTTTATGAAACTAGAAACCAGAAGTGAGAGGTGGATCTGATGAGGAGTCAAGGACACCCGCGAGCATTTGACTTGTCAGTCACAAGGCAGGTCTTCCCTAAAGCGTTCCCCACGTTATCATCGATACTGTAGGACTGTAATCTGCAAAATGAATGTCATGCTGTTTTACAAACAATTTAGGCCCTGAGCTCATTACAAAAGTGTTTATTGAGGTTGTGCATCAAAGGAGCAGCAGGGTTATTTTCTCCCAGACTTCTGCACCACCTGACTTCTTTTTTCCAATTCCCTGTTGGATATTGGAAGTAATACAGATTAAAGGCACTTCTGTACTAGCTTGTTTTCAGACTGGGGAATTATGTCCATTTTTTTTTTCTTTTAAATACCGTGTAGATCGGCTAGCTGCTGAGTGGCAAAATGTAGCTGCGAATTTGCTATATTGGCAACAGTCAAGTGAAGTGAGGTAAAGCATCATGCTCAATGCATATATTTCCACCTACCCAACAAAAAAAATGTCCACATACCAAGACTCCTTTGTGTCATATCCCCCTAAATAATTTTTGCATTCTGACATACCAAAGGTTTGTTCAGTGTGCTGCTTAGACAGGGTGACCACCCGGTGTTAATGTTTAGAAGATGTGGCTCTTTGTTTAGTGCTATCCAAAGCAGAAAAAGGCACAGGGGAGGCAGCAGTGAGAGGAAAACGAAGACTGAAAGGATACCAGAATAGACCGACTGTGGCATAAAATCAATGCCTTCCAACACTCTATCACAGAAGCTACTCTGATGCAAATGCGAACTCTGAAACTCTGAAATTTGGAAGCCAGTTAAATAGTTGGGACTGGGGAAATGTGGGCAATGATTGAAAGGCGTACCGGTCCAGATGGCTGAAAATTACAGCAGCATTTTTTTTAAAAAAAAAAAAAAAAAAAGGACAATATGACAAAGTTGAGCAGGAAATGTGAGAGGATCAAACTTGAGAAAAGTCCGCATTGCTGAAATGATCCAGTGAAAAGGTGCTTGTAATTGAATGATTGCGGTGGTTTTTTTTGTCCAAGTCAAGTGAGGACTTGAACTTTCTTGAAGTGCAATGAAAAGCTCTGCTTTGAAGTGGAAGGTGGTTAATTGCTTAAACTAACTTCTAGGTGAATGGGATGCACAGTAAGAGTGCATTCTCTTGATTTAAAGCAAAGGAGCTCTTTCCATGTTTCCTTTCTCTGAGGAAAGCCCTTTATGGAAGTAGATACAGCTGTCCTTAGGGGCCTTCCCCGCTCATCATTTGGCACCTCAGTTTTAATAAACTTAATAAAAGTAGTTGGGCATGGCTGTGGCTTAGATGGTAAAGCGACTTGTCCTTTCATAGCAAGACATTGAACCCCAAACTGTTCTCAGTGGCATCGGTGTGATAATGGGTGTATGAGAAGCGCACTCAGAATCACTTTGTAGCGCTGATACGGCTACAGTGTGTGATATAAGTGCCGGTTAGCTTTAGGTGCATACATTTGGCCACCTGCTGGTCTCAGTTTAACCAGGAATCCTTGCAGTGGTTTGCTGACAGTTTTTACTCAGTCCTTGTGAATTCCCATTTGATTTGAAAGCACTGGAGGTTATGGAAGAGTGATGAGGACTATTCAGTTCCAACCAGAGTCTTACTTAGCTTTAGCCATTGTTCATGATGCAGCAGTTCAGGGCTGAATGACCAGTAGACGACTCCAATCTCGCACTGGGATGCGGCTGCATTTATTTTTCACAGATGAGAGATGAAAGACAGGGCTTGGCTTGATAAAAAAGCCGGTGGTCTCGCGGTCGTGTTCTGAGAAATGCTTTTTCACATTTTGTATGGAAAGCCCGAGTATTGGAAGTGATGGAGCACCTTGAAGCAGAATCCACTCTAAAAATGGTTCAGTTATTTGCCATTAAATGTGTGGATTAGGATGTAATAGAGGGTTGTTGGGTGCGATAAGAAGTGCAGCAGCTTCAGGTAAATCAATATTCTCAAAAACATCCTTCATCTTACAGGTTTCTTTGAGAATTTGGATCGATCGCAACACTGTTTTATTTATATCGTTTCACTTTATTTGTCACCCTCTCCCAGATTTTTACGTTTGGATCGCCCCCTTTAGCCTTTAAGTGCCAAATCTCCCATTTTCCCAATATTTAACACTTTACTCCTCTGCAAACCTAATAATCTTTGTCCTTTTTAGAGTTTATATGAGTCAGAGTAAACTGTTTCTGCCATTATTTGCTTTACGTAAGCAGTAAAGGACTCAACAGTCTGATATGGTTATTGGATTCTCGACTCTCCCTATTTTTTTTGTGCAGTCTTGAAGTTCTGAAATTCAAGTGTGAACTATGTTTAGATTAACAGCTGGCATTTGGTGAGTTTGCCAGGAAAAAAAAAAAAACTGGAGTGGCAGTGAAAATAGCCGTGCCTGAGAAAATTGTGTGCTGTCTGTGTACTATAGGTACGCTGCTTCAAGTACCAATAAGAGGATGGATTCCTGAGTCTAAAGACTGAGGAGATGGAACAACATTGAACAGCAATTCATTATACAGATGAGCCACAGTTGTACAACTCTCTAAAGTCATTGTGGCAACAGTCGTTTTATCTTCCATCTCCACCATATACAAATCACAACTTCTACCAGTTCTAGGAAAACCAACATATGGCCCTCGATTATTTCTCACTGCATCTGCAGGAAACTTTGAGTAGAAACGGTTGCTTTTATTGATGGCGGCCATAAAGCTTTATGCACATGTTGCATGCGTGGCCCAGTATTCTTTATAGCCTGGGCACCATCAATCGAGGACACGGTGCCAGTCTTTTTGTCTGTTTAGAATACAAAACCTTTTCTCATGGCTTTATTATATATGGTTGGATCTTTTTTTTTTTTTTATGGATGACTATAATTGCAATAGTGTAGTGCAACATCTGAGCCTACTGAGTCTCAGCAGGCTCAGAAGTTTTATCTACAATACTCTATATAACACATTTAGTTTTCACTTGTGACATTTTGCCGCTGTCTCTTACCAGATTAAAGAGTGAACCGCAGTTTATGTAGTTACATTAAAAATGTAAACTGTTTTGGACATCAGGATTAATCTAATATCACTCGGTCTTATACCAAATTAAAATGGCCACACTGATGAAAGAGGAGACATAAGAGATTTGTTTGTCAGGGTTGATTTGCTGCATCAGCAGGCCCAATCCACCAAAGTAACTTCCAAAGTAGTTTTGGGACACGGGCACTCATCAACATTAATTCTTAATAATCTGTGCCCAGCTGGCTAAAACATTCTGCATTTATTTCGAGGAAACACACACACACACACAACAAACACGTACCACTCAGCCACATTTAAACCGCTTGCTTAACATTGCCCTGGTGTCTTTGAAACAGCTCTGGCCAGTCAGTCCATGGACAAGTAACCTCTGGAGTGGTACGTGTCAAAGTTACAGCCGCACCAATGCAATACCCCTGCTTTCCCAGCACAACTTTGCATTCTAATAAGTGAATTTATTTTATTTACGTGGCCTTTTGGTTTTAAATATTGTGGCCGATCTGTGTGTGTATGTACAGCGGAGATATGCAGTATATCTAGTACTGGGCAAACATTAAAATATAAAGCATTCGGATCCATCATACGGTTCCATCAGTGAGTGATTCTTTTGTACATCTTCTGTCTTGAATCGCCAGAAGTTATTATTGTGGCGTCCTTATCATATTCTTGCTAATGAGATCAAATTAACTCGGCGCCTTAGGAAGAAAAATGATGATGCAATCTTTGTAGCAACTTTATTACAACATCAGAAAGAATATGGCGCTATAAAACATTTACATTTTTAGGCATTTTCTCCTTAAAGTTTATGTAACGGCTGTGCACTTCTCTTCTTTTCAGCAGTGCTATATCTAGAAAGCGTAGAGGGCATCTCATGAGACGAGCCAACACTGCTGGATTATGACCAAAGGTGGAAAAACAATGCTATCTATTGTCTTTTTTGCTGCACAAGGGAGTTATCTCTTATCTCGGAATCATCTGATGATTCGTTGTCTCGCATATCTTTCAAAGCTTACAAAGAAAACAGTGATGACCCTTCGACCATTGCACATATCACTGTGCCAGCGAAAGATAATTTTCTGGTTTCAGTGCTCAAGGAAAGAATTGACCTGTTTCAAAGAGAAAGCAAACCTTATTTCTCCGCGCTCGCAACCGTTGTATGCTATGTTTTGTCTCAGGGAGTTTTCAGGGTAACATGCAGATTTCTCGCCTGGCACGATGCCTCATTTTAGTTGAATCCAAATCGCCAGTACACTTTAATGATGAAAGGCATCAGTTTTGTTCTGTGCCACTGAAAGGAACCCCAGGTCATTATGGTGTGCCAGAAAGAGTTGCTCTTCCATTCACAGATCAATGATATTCAAGCTAACTCCTTTGAGGTCTCGCCGCCTAAAAAGTCTTACAATGTGGGATCTGCTGTTGGCTGGTTGTCGAAGGTAGAAACGACTTAAGGCCCGGTTTCTCCTCCTCACTCATCAGTGCTTTTGCGCTCCATCTCACTTTTTCCACTATTTCCAAAGTCAAAGGCTTATGTGACGTTTTAAAAAGTTATTGCAATCAAACATTTTACATGTGAAGAACATGCATGCTCGCCCTGTGAGGTTGTTACAGTAATGAGATGGGAGGTTTCTTATCATTTCCTGTTGGCGATTTACTGTACTTATAAAATACAAAGCAGTGGCACCATGAATGGACACAATAGATCTTTCTGACTGAAGGCGGCAATTGTTTCTCAGCCTGCTTTTTTTCATGTGTGCTATTTTACCTTTTAGCCAGGTGCATTTTCAATTTTAAGCATTCAGCTTAAATGTTTCAACATTGTTGTAATTAAAAAATTGTAAAGGAGAAGAAGGAGATAACAGAGGATTAATGATTTTTTTTTATTAATAAAATGCTGTATAAATGCTGTATGATTGAGTTACCTACAGAGTAATCCAGCATAATCCAGTGTGTATGTAAAATTAAATTATGGTATCAAAGGGCAAGAAGCCAAACAATAAATCTCCCTTTTGATTTAATGACTCTTTCTGCCGTAATATTTCAGTGACAAATATGATTTGGATTTTACTCCAGCTGAATTGCATCAAAACATTCTGTGAATTAAAAAAAAAAGAAAAAAATATTTACTTACTTATTTATTTGTAAGTCTCTTTTATCTAATAAAAATTGGTGCTTTTAAGAACTTGTAGATGCCCAAGGCCTTGAAAAAGATATGATGCTTTTATCAGGTGCATAAATGCAAAACAAATGGGCCATTTTAGCCCATTGTGATGTGTTTTCCAGGCAACGTGATACATGATATCATTATATAAAACGTGATATGATATATCATAGATATGATACAATGTATCATGAATAATGAATGTTTTTTGGACACAAATTAAATACTAATGTTGTGAAATGTTTTTTTAAGGTGTTATAGGTAAATAAATGATAAGAACAGGTCATTTTAACCTGTTTTTAGGTACTTGCTAGGCAACGTGATGATGCTGTAATATCTGATACAGATAAGAACCTTAATAGGCCTAAGATGTGCATGTGTGTGAAGTTTGGTTGCTCATTTTCTGATTGTGTAGACAGACAGCGCTTTGATGTATTATAGAAATGTCAGAGATCTTGCAGGTCTGAAACCATTAAACTAAACATGAGGCACCACAAATTTAAGCAAAAAATTTCTATTTGACCAAGAATTAAGCATAGCTGAAACCGATATGAGGCAATGTTTGCGAGGTACACTCTATTTCTTGCAGAAAGTGTTTTAAACCTGGCACAGCGGGAATCAAGGCACTGGGATCCAGGAATCAAGGGAGCGGTGTTGGAGATTAGAGCTAGTCAGTCAGCCTGGTAAGCTATCTTGTTTTAGTGCATAGAAAATTGTCTTGTTGCATATGATACCAAGAATCTGTGTCGAGTCTTGACGACACCACAAAAATGTAAAATTAATAAATAAATAAAATAGCATCCCTAACTCCAAGTAACTGGTTATTTTTTTCCTAAATGTCTGTTATAGCAAAGATGATTTTAAATTGAATTCCAAAGTCAGTTTAAAAAAAAGTCTTTAAAACCCAAAATATAATGTAGGTTAATATGTGGCTCCTGAATGTAGTTAAATAAACCTGCTGCCAATACACTCTGTGACACCGGAAGTTAAAAACCTACTCGTCCCTGTGACCGATTTAAACAATTAGTTTGCCAGTAGCAGCTCTGGGTTTCAATCTCTGGTCGATGGAATGCTTAATCTTTAAAAATCACGGTCGTTGACCCAGCGCAATCTAACCTGACTGTTTTCCAAACCCTCCATATCAAGTGGAGAACACTGCCTTTCTATCCTTAAACCAAAACTAGCATCCTTTCATTCACCCCATTGTTACAGATTGTGGCATTCCATATTTAGAATTTGGCCAAAAGCCCTTGGCCGTGCTATGTCATTATCATGTCAGGACTACTTCTGCTTAGTCACAGCAGGCACCAAAAGAGCCAAGTATTCATGCACACCTCCAGCTACCATTTTTCATCTCTCTCCGCTGCGGTGAATCATTTAAGTTCTTCAAAAAAATGGCTTTTACTCCCATCTTCTCTTATCACCAAGACAGGCTCGGCTTTTGTGTCAGGTCCTGCAGGATACAAAAAGATTGCTGAAGTTGCCTGTGATGGGAATAATTGCAAATGACATTTATATGTGCTTCTATTTTTATTGGGACACGAGTGTGTTAAGGTTTGATCTGTGGTTTAAGAGAATTCTTGCCTGTGGTCATGAAAGGAATGTTTAATATGCCACAGGCTTCGTGTTGTTATAGGATCACACGAGCTGTGACACCTTGAAACAGGTTGCTGTTTTCCCCCATGAGTACTCTGGAATTACTACTGTGCATTATTAGATTATTACACCAACACTCAGCATTTATGGAGTGGATCATTCCCATCTTCAAATTTAGCTTTCATTGTGATCCCAAGTACACACACACACACACACACACACACTGACTCACAAGGGAAATACAATACTGGCTACACTACTGCACCTGGTAAAGACATACCAGAGCGACAAGACATGCTAATTTGAATTGTGATTCAACATTATATTGGGGTTAAGGGCTGTCTGAACACAGACACCGAAAGGTCCTCTTCATGATCGCAGTACAAGAATGTGCTTGTGTGGGCGGGTGGGTTGGCAGATCTGTACTGCGCGATGATGGTCAGATGTGTGGGTGTTGGGAGGTCATGCTGACTGCTGATTACCCAGATGGCATGCTCACCATAGGTGTGTGCAATTGAAAAATGCCACATCCATCAAAGTTCTTTTCTTTCAACATCCCCAATGATGTGGTAACCTTTGAATTAATGATGGTTTATTTTATGAGGTTTTGGATCATGTCTGTACAGTCCCTCTCTCTTTTTTTTTAATAAAGGGATATGAAGGCTTTATATTTATACAACTCTAGAAATTGAGTGCTGATTACCTTTTTCTTGTCATCATGGTAGTCTGCCTAAAAATTTTGCGGTATGGTGTATTTTTGTGTAATTTTAAGATTTTAAGGGTATTTATAGAGATGCAGTTAATCTCGTGTTGACCAAAATAAAACTGGTTCATCACCTTCGGATTATGTGTATCCACAAAATTCTCTGCAGATCCAGCCAATTAAAGGTAGCTCCACCATACAGAGAATACAGTGTTTGTTAAATGGAAGGCTTCAGCTGATATTATGAGATGTGGTCAGAAAACGTTCCTGATTTAAGCTCGGCTGATCTCCCCTTCAAGTTTGTCTTCTTGTGCACCTTGAGACCATTTTCACTCCCTGGAAGTCGCGTTATTACCAGGTGTGCAGTATTGCGCGCCCTTCGATTTCACCGTGGTCCTCAAAAGTGTGCAATCAGCAAATTTCAGCATGTGTTTCAAGTTTATGTGGAATGTCAATATTCACAATTTCCAAGTGGAAGCACAGTGCATCAGATGAGGAGCACATTCATTCATTCATTCACAAGTTGTGCACCATGGGTTTGCTCTCAGGATCAGACAGCATTCATTGGAAATGATCAGTGAGCGTGCCATTGTGGCACTGGATGCCTGCTCTTAGCTAATTTAAAAAATGGGAATTTTCTGGCTGCGCATATCCAGTTAGCTCACCATCCACCCTTCTTATCAGATTTGCCTCCATCCAACTTCATCACCTTTGCCAGAATGAAAATCCTGTTGAAAGATCACTGCTTTCATGCACTAGAGGAGAGCCAGCATTCATCACAGAGGCACATGTGCAAAGAGACAATATGGAACTTCAGCGGAGTGATCTATAACTAGCAAAGTGGTTGCGCGAGAAGGCCAAATTTACCCCCATAACTTTTTGATTGCACTTTAAGTTAAATATGCCGGAATGGTCCTCTGCAGACCGAAGGTAAAGATGCCAAAGTCAGTGCTAACGTGGTCGACAGATCTCGCATTATTATACCACAAATGATGTCATCTAGACAAAAAAAGACATGTAGGGATTTTTATAAAAATGGAATTCTTATCAGTTATGGCGAGACGGTGACATGAGTGATTGCTCTGAGTCAGAGGGGTCGTCTTAAAAAAATCACATTATATAACGTATCATGAGCACGGTCCAAGAGCCTCAGTGCATCTGTGCGAGTTTGAAATGGGCGCAACAGTAAAATCTGAGTGGATAATTTCATAAGGGGCTTCATGGCTTGAAAGAGTGGCATGCTGCGTTTCGCTTCTTTGATATTCACAGTCACAGATAATCATCAGGTATCAAGGAGGTCACACTGTGTGCTGACTCACTCGTCCACTAAGTGGTGAGATCAGGGTCATCTTAATAATAAGGCCTCACTGAAAAAGTTCTCCTACGGAGCTGCAGTGGTGACCTCACGATGCAGCAAAGGTGTGCCTCTGTACCGCTCGGCAGTATAAATGTAGATTTAAAGCAACTAGCAAAATTGTCTACGAAACATCTTTAATAAAAAAAATACCAATTACTTTAACTTAATCAGATGCCTTTGTCACCGTTTCTTGCAGCATACCTTTCACAAGTCTTGCTATTTGTGCTTAACGCAAAATCAAAAATTGTGTGCCCTGCCGTTAAAGTCAAGTCTCACTTTCAAATGTACCTTTTGGTTGGATGCCTCTCATGTCGTCCGCTTTTCTGTCATGTTTATGAGAAGGCATGGATTTTTAAATGACCTTTTGCTTTAGGCAAAGTCAAGATGCTGCCAAAACAAAGCACATTAGCCCTTACTGGAGCTAATTAAATACATTTACTTGACACCTAATTAGTGTTGGGATGCTTGCAGTTAAAAATAAATATCAGGAGCACACAACCCGGCTGTTAGGGTTATATGTTTAAGCTGCTGTTTAACTAGAATAATCCGTATAATAAATATATATATTAACCATGTGTGTCTGCGTTGTGGGATATCAAGTTTTATGTGAAGCTTTGAATATTTATGATTTTCAGCTGACAGCTAAGCAGTTGTTTGATATTTTTGCAGTGTTGCAAATATCACTAAGTAAAGATGGACCTTAATTAACTTGTCTTAATATGTCAAATTAACAGGGCCTGGCAGCCCTAACGTCATGCACACTCCTTCCCACACATAGATGTTTGACTAAATTGTCAGTGAGAGAACAGAAAATTTAGCCCCCTTTTCCTCACAGTACAGCTGAAAGCATCTCAGTGTATTTACATGCTGCACTTAATCCTCCAGGGGAAACTCCTTCTGAAGGAAGGGAGTACCTTAACAAGCATGTCATTACATATTATCAATTTATCTTTGCATGAAAGCATGTGGTGTGAAGGTGTGTGTGTGTGTGTGTGTGTGTGTGTGTGTGTGTGTGTGTGTGTGT
>JAVDPK010016672.1:0-17053 GCA_034780415.1 Cichlasoma orientale
CCCCCCCCCCCCCCCCCCCCCCCCACCCGGCGCGCAGGCCGCGCAGGACGCCAAGTCGTCTGAGATAAAAGCATAAAACAGCAGTACCTCTAATGACCACCTGAGTGGTACTCTAAAAGACCAAACACTAATATTAAACCTTCAAAATGCAAAGTGCAGAGACCAAAGGGTGATGTCACCGTGGCTGTGTCCATCTGTTGTATACAGTCTGTGTTTTAGGCCTGCATCTGGATCTGAGTGCCGTGTTATGAAACAGTTTATTAACGTAGTACGGTACGTAGCCTTTCCTTCTTTCAGGCAAGTCAAAACAAAAAGTTCAGTACTGCATCTCGTACTGCATCCCCCGATAAAACCCACTGACTTGACGCTGACCTGTGAACTGCCAGACATCTAAACAATCATGTTTACAGTGGCGTGGAGGTCAAATCGCCCGATTCCAGATCTGCCTGCGTCTGCAGACAACCTCCCGGCTTAACCCCTTGCTGAGAAGTAATAAGCTTTGCTTTGCGGTTTATAACCTGTTGCATAACAAAGCTGGGCCACACCCTCCCCCCACAGTCCTCAAAATCCTCTAACATCAAGGATGTAGATAGGATAAGACCCAAGCCACCACAGGGTTGGTCCTGGCTGCTTAATGAAGCAAGCGGCCGTGGCAAAAACCACAACACTCCCCGCCCCGTGAGAAACCACACCAACAACAGCACAGCCAATAAGACGACAATAACAGACTACATTGTTATATACTGAACAAACAGCCACCCTAGCTCAGAGAGCAGACCAACAGACTAAAAACACAGAGCTATCAGGTGACTGCAGGAACTTGAAGGAACCTGAGAGCCAGGTTTGCATTGCTCTCAGGTCATTTTCCTTTACAAGCAAAATGACCGTTAATGTTGTTATTCCGGACAAGAAAACCGATACCTGCATTCAAGCTGGCAACAAGAAATCCCCCCCGTATTAAGTCTCCATTCCATTTAACACTAAGCAGAGACCAGAGGAGCAGCAGCTCCTGAACAGGTGAATCAAAGGCCCGCATGCTCAGGTCTGAGCCCACTGCAGCAAGTCAAAGTAATGCTCCATATCTTTATTACTGGACTCTACTACAGTAGCTCTGCACAATTCTCAGTTCAAACTACTACCCTGTGACACAGAGACACTGCATGACTATTTATCTTAGCGTGAAGAAGAAGCCTTGCTCTAACCTGAATCACATGGCTGTGTGTACTGAACAGTGGATGTGGTCAGTGGTTTGCTTCATCCTGTCACTTTGCACCAACTGTATTGTTTTTCTCGTCATTTTCACATCCTGCAGCACCAAATGTGCACTTCTTAAACTCTCACCTCACTCTTTGACATTTCAAATCAACCACTATTTATCTTTTGTTAAAAATTTATCTGCATTTGTAAACAAGGACCTGGTTTAGCCCACAGACCGAGTCGGCTACCATATGCAGCGGCCCGGGTTCGACTCAGACCCGATGACCTCTGTTGCATCTTCCCCGCTCTCTCACTTCGCTTCCCTGTCTCCTCTTCGCTGCACCAACTAATAAAATGGGAAAATCCACTCCAAAAAACAAACAAACAAAAAAAAAAAACTTCACAAGAGCAAAAAAAGGAGTGAGGCTCCATCTTGTGCCACTATTCCGCAATTGCACTTTACAAAATAATTATTGCCACCCTTTTTATATATAAACTTAACACAAAAAGTAAGGAAATTTGTGTCTGGTTGATTATTTCTTTGTTGTAACGATGCTCCTTGGCAATAAGTTTTACACCGTTGGAAAGCCTGTTATTTCCTCTTAAATGGAGCTTGCTGACTCTGGTTTTGAGCTTCTGGTACCCCAGGTGCTGACAATCAGACGTGCCATCATTAGAGGCAATCGCAACGTGGACATATCGAGGTGATATTCTCCCTGAATACTCACAGGCACCATTATCTGTTTGCACTGTTGGCTGAGCAGTATGGCGTCTTGCAGCATGTGGTCCGAGATGGAGTGGAAGACGCTCCGACCCACCGGCATGGACGCCACATGGAGGTTAAACAGCCTCTTCAGCTCATTCAACGTGAGCACAAAATGCTTCCGGAAAGTCTTTATCACAAAATCCTGCAGCTCCGGGGACGGCGTGTTGGTGGGACTCCCTCCATTACTGTTAGTGTGCTCAAAGTCAGGGGAGGTGGCACTGGGGTAACCGTTGATGGAACCGTTGGGAATGGAGGAGGAGGAGGATGTGTCCATTGGCTCGTCTTCCCTGTCGCTGACGGGCTCCTGTTTGACACGGATGCTGCTTCCCGCACGTCTGGCGTCCAGGTCCTTCTGCAGCGACGACTGTTTTTCTTGCGCTCGCTCCTGAGCCATCTTCAGACGCTGCTCCCCGCTGATGTGGACGGGATCTAGAAAACACCACACGAACAAAAGCTCAGCGGAGTATGCGGGCATCATTTAGGGGGTAGTTGTAAAACTGTAACTCAGTACAAACCAGGCTGAGCAGACTTCTTTGGCACAAAGTCTTCTTTAGAGAAATTAAACACCTTTTCCAACCTTTAAAGAGGGGGAAAAAAAAAATCAGATTATTCGACTCCAGCAAAAAACATTTAATAGCGCGACACTCCACTGATCCGGTGCCTTCTTCAAGTGTTGCCTACTTGCTCTGGATGCCAAGCCACAGCATGCTCTGCCTGTGGGCAACATCTGGGTGTTTCTTAATGAAGTCTACATCAGTAGGCAACAGGAACTCCCAGCCCCGGTTGGCCCGAGGAGCCGCCACGTGTTCCAGGAACTCCTTCACGTCTTCCGGGGGAAGCTGAAAGAGGTGACAGGAAGATTTTTGTTCTGTTTACCTGCACGAACCAAACAACTGCAACCTCGCAAAAGAGAGCAATACACCGGGGGACTCCAGTAACAGCATCCTTCCACATACTGAATGTAGAGGATGCAACACAACTTAAGGGCTCTTTCAGTTATTAACAAACAGAACCATTCAATCTCATGTTGTGACGTCCTTACTTTGACGATGGACGCAATCTCCTTCCTCATCACGGAGCGCTCCAGAGTAAACCTCCACATCTACGAGAACAAAGCTGATTTAAACTACGACTGCATTATATAGCCACTGGTTTGATTCTGGGTCGCTCCATAAAAGGAGGGGAAAAAAAACAGAGACAGAAGCTCACCACAAAGTCTCTGCCACGGCAGAGCACCTCAGCAGGGACACCACTGTGAGCGCTGAAGGTGTTTTTAGGATACAGAACATCACTGTGGGGAAAAGAGAATAATAAAACTATAACAATATCGCATCAGTCATGTCCCACTCAACATAAAAACATGAAATCAGACGAGCCTTGTTTGAGTTAAGCTGTTTGATAAAAGATCATTGGTCCTACCTCTTGACGACCCAGTTCCCCTGAACCAGCAGCGCCACCTGTTGGATGCAGCGCAGCACTGCGGTCGAGTCTGTGCCAGAGGCGAGCAGGCCCATCAGGTTGGCAAACGGCATTACCTTCACTGAAGAGGAGAGACACAGGGAAATGGCTTTAATGAGTGAAATACGTGGCATTATATCTAAAAACAAAAGTGCAAAGTCAGGAAGAGAATGAACTGCATGGGAAATATTGACTAACTTCAACGTTCACACAAGCATAAAAAAATAATATGAATGGTAAAGGTTAAAAAACAAACATGTATTTTCTCAAAAGCACTCAGTTGTTCCGAATCATCTCAGCCTACCATTCTTCATCAGGGTCTTGACCTGTTCTCCCAGCGGCAGCGTGCGGAGCTGAGCCATGGAGAGCACATTACTGGGACCCACAGGCTTCACACTAACACACGGAGTGGAAATCGAGTTAATGATGCATCTGTGATTCAGTTTAGATGTAAAAACATTTACTAGAAGAGAGAGCCCACTCACACTTTCTCCTCTGCAAGAGGCGGCATCAGCATCGCCAGATACTCCCTGAGAAGATAAGAGAGAAGTGAGAGAGGAGAAGAGAACCAGAGCAGAACTAAAACTGCATCGACATATGGCTCAAAATCTTTTTATCAGTGACTAAGAAATAAACTAGACACTCCATCCAAGTCCTGTAATAGGGAAGTGTGATGGCTCAAGAAGCCATTTGTTTGTACTCACTTTGGAGTTTTCACCAGTTCTGAGTTTTCCGAGGCATCCGCTGACTGACAGAACAGGTACTGCCGTTCGTGCTCCGAGCGCCCGTCCTGAATTCGACATGGCAAACGCAAACTGCTTCGTGATGATGCATTACAAAATATCTCATAATGTCAGCTGTCATGATGAGCGCTCCTTTTACCTTGACTCCATGATAGGACAGGTGAACCCAGGGCTCTTCCGCCTGCTTCTTCTGGAGGAATTCATACGACTGGATCCTCCTCTGTCGGGCCTGCTCCGACTCGGGACGAGCAAACCTCACCTGGAGCGTGAGCGGGAGAAATTTTAGACAGTTAAATCGGGCTAATTATGAGCTTGTGCGCAAGTGTGCATTTAAGTATTTACCGTAATTGCCTTGGCTTCCTCCTCGGCTTCATCCTGTGAGGAGTCTCCACCTGTACACACAACACTCTGGTCATATAACTGTCATCATACCTGTTTGTACCACAATGTTTCAAGAAACTGTTATTATAAAAATAAATATAAGTGCTCTAAGACAAAATGCAGCTAAAGACGGTTGTTTTCTTATTAACTTCATTATTTTTCAATTCAATTACAGAAATAGTGAAAATTTGCTTGCACCTTGAATCCAGAGGCAACATTTTAACCATTTATTCATCAGGATTTGACTAACAAACAAGTAAAAACCTGGAGATCTTTGGTTTATTACTTCATATAACTGAGAAAAGCAGCAAAATTTCAGATATGATTCTAGAGGGAGAACTTTAAGATTTAAAGAGGATTCAATGAATGATTTCTGCTTATCGCAGGACAATCTCAAGGTTTCCGAGAACAAACAAAACTTTCTTTGTGTATACTACACTAATCCTTCTTATAATTTAATCTGGGAAACAGGAAAAGCGGACACACCTTCATTGGCCGCCTCCCTCTCTCTGGTTTTGTTGTCAGCCTTGTCCAGGTACGAGAAGCTCGGCCTCATCTGAAGGATTCCCGTCAGAGGTGTGACGTGAAGTTCACCTGTTAACACCGTTAATAAAACAATCAGATCATAAATCCTGCTCTGATTGCGGATTCATAATGTGTGCGGATATCAATGCAAACGTATGGTTAATTGGCTGGATGTTACCTCGCAACCAAAAGATAAAAAAGGTACATGTGTGAGCTTTGAGTATTTACAGGAACAGGTCAGACCTTTCCGAAACACAGCAGCTGCGTATCTGGAGGTGTTGGTGGTGGCCTGGATGGATGAGAAGGCCTGCTTGTCCATCACTTTGCTGGAAATTTTTAAAATGAACAGTCAGATTGGGGGCGGGGCTTGACTCAAAGAAAAGTCTATAAATCAACCGTTTAGGTTTAAAAACAGACGTACGCCGAGTAGGTGTTGGTTTCGTCATAACCCGTGCCGTCCACGTTCAGGGCGATCTGCTCTCCCTTACTGCGACAGTAGTTTGGACTCATTGTGTCCATGGATATTTCCAGCTCCACCTGCATAAGGAGCCGTACGCAAAATAAATGACATACAAGTACACTGACCTGATTTTATGAACCCGCCTTTATCCAAAGATTGTTCTCATAACTTATGCAAATTAGTATACATTTTGGTAGATAATGCCTCATTTGCACATTAAAACATAACATTCCCAAAAACCTGCAATACAAAAAAATATTTATCTTGATGTAAGTAAGTAGTTTGGGAAATTTAATAGTGATATCCAGTACTTCACCCTATTCATATGTCTCTCCTAAAACAAACACACTTTCAAGAAAACGCTAAAAGTAAACAAACATCAGGTGTCTGGTTACCCTTTGCTGCTTGGGTTTGATCCTAGCCGCCAAGTGGCTGACATCATCGTAGGTCATAGCGGATGGTCGGACAGGGTACTGTAACAGGTGGAAGCAGTGAACTTAATTAGTGACTCTGTGAACATTAAACATCAATCACAGGGCAGACAGTCCAGATAACTTAAAGAAACTGCTCACACATGAGGTCATGGGGTCGCGCCCATCAGCACATGGGTACAACAAAGGAAAAAGCTCACCTGGAAAAGATACAGCTTATCTGAGAGGCTTTTGGCGAGGTACACGTCAACCTAAAAGAAACAGAAATGTAGATCAAAGTCAAACAAGCTGACATGAGGAGCCAGGAGATTTTCTCATTAAACCAGACTTTCCTACAAAGGCCTGGATTTCCAGTAATTATCTTCTCCTAATTTCAGACAAAACTGAGGTCATTTTGTTTCGCCCTAAAAATCTTATAAACATGGTGTCTAACCAGAAACTTACTCTGGATGCTATGGTATAGGATAGGTCCTTAAGCATGGACATTGAATATGTAGGACTGCTTTTTTTGCACAGTACAATTAGAAACATCCTATCTCAGAGTGATTGTACAGCATGTTTGAATTGATTTTGGATTTTCTCTAATCCACAGAGGGTCAAAAACATACATACAGGCTCAAATATATACATGTACCTCCAATATTATTTGGTTAAATGTCCCCTTAGCATTTGCATCTCGACAAGATGTAGCCATCAACAAGCTTCTGGCATAAGTGATGGGTATATGAAAACTTCTGACCACAACTATAAATATAAATGCTGAAATGAGATGCCAAATATCCGGCAGCAGGTAATATACTTGATTATCTGATAATACCTAATACAGTCGATGTGTGGGAAACACCTGGGAATTGTTTACTCCCACTAAAGCTGTGTTCGTAGTGATAAAAGCAGGACAGCAATGAAGGTGCATGGGGCAGAGAATATGCTATATAAGACTGTAATAACCTTTCACTTCAGCCTGTAAACATACCTCCTCTATAATGGGGTCATCATCATCTCCACTGGCCATGTTGATGGAGTTGGAGCAGGAGGGTGAGAGGTGCAGATCTTGGGGGAGGAGGGGGGTTGGGGCAACCTGGAAACAAAGACAAAACTGGGTTACAGGAGCTCAATGTGCCGCTGCACACTCCTGTTACTGTTATGGAGTGGCTGCACCCAGACTGGTAACAAAGGCAGCAGATGACAGGAACAGTGTGATCCAGCACATCACGGTTACGTCACAGTCGGTGTCAGGGGTCTCAGTACTGACAGCAACCAATACTCTTTAAATAAAACATCCCAACAAGTAAACAATAAGATGCTAAAGCAGTCAACTTCCTATGACGATCGTGCAGTTTGTTATGTGATGCCTTCACGGACACACTCAGGTAAAACTCACATGATGCAACCCAGGAGTAAGGTACTGCTCCTCATGCAAACATTACCGTATCAAACACTATGACCAGCTAACAAAACAGCGATTTCAAACAGGTATAACACCCATTTACTGACCGCTTATAAGGAGTGTTTATGGTTAAGTTACCTCCATTATCAGCAAACCCTTTGAGCACTTGTCACGGGCCTACACTACAATGCGGGATAACATTTTTTTTATTCCGTTATAAAAAGCAGCATCAAAAAGAAGAAAACGGGAAACGCAACACCAACCTGAAGATCTCGTTTCCTGTAAACAAACGTACAAGCAGCGATTTGAGCTACCAGGGTTGCAGCTAGCAATTGTAGCCTAGCGTGAGCTAGCTTAGCATGGCGTGTTAGTTAAAATAACTGAGATTCAGTCACCGGGCCTGATTTTAACGCCTCTTTATGTAAACAGGAGGAGATTCCTCTCTCACCTGCGCTTCTCAGCTGCACCTTTAGCTATCTCATCCGGGTGTAGACAGCCCAGGAATGTGGTGCAAAGAGCTGCTGCTGAAGTGGAGTTTTAACTCAAGCCAGCTGGAGGCTACTGCTGCTGTGATACCATGTTGACTCTGCTCCACACAGACACGTGGGGAGGAGCCCGTGCCCACAATGCACAGCGAGTCCGCGAGACCCTTCTTGTCTCATTATTTTAGTAGCCTGTTGATTAATTCGCCGCTATAGTGTATGTTTATGTATGGATAACTTCAATTTTTGATGAGATTGTTTGTCAAATAGAGAAAAAGTTACATCCTGGCAGCGGTGGGATTCGAACCCACGCCCCCGAAGAGACTGGAGCCTTAATCCAGCGCCTTAGACCGCTCGGCCACGCTACCACTGGAAGTGCCTTCGCTTAAACCTATAATATTCCAAACAACCAAATATGTAGCGCTCTGAAAGTAGACTGAGTGCACCCAAACTACATCAACACCCTCCAAATATGTGGAAGACATGTATTTGTTCCCCCCAAAACCCGGAAGGAAGCAAAGAAAAATGTTAATGCGCAAGGCAACAATGTTTCCAGCATGAGAGTTTTCTTCAACAATCTCATCTTTGATTATTATCCCTGGCACTCTCAAACAGCTGGTTGTCTGCGCCTGTCCTCTGGTGCCATTTGCATGCAGGCGATTTGAGAATCACTGAGGAGCCAGAAAGAAAAAGGAGGAGGAAGTCTGATACTTTGTTCTCAAAAGATTTGGAAACTAACAAGCTGCCACTTTTGTTGTCTGACCTTACATGCAGACGTGTGCCCACGTTTTAGGTACAATAGGTTTTTGTGTTTGGTTGTAGTTGTTTCTAATGGACATGAGAGAAATAATGTAATCTGAGATCCAAAGACATGCAAAATATCCCCCGACTCCTCCAGGTAATAATAAACTGTTAGAAAGTTTATATTATATGACTTCTATTAAGGACATTTATTAAGAATGCAGCAGTCGACAGAAGATGTAGACAAAGGCAAGTCATTATATACTTTAACTTCAGTGGGTAGGAAAAAATTCCTGTCTGTTGTCAATATAGTGGAGCTTAGCACACTTCCTACTGAAAAATACTGCTGTCTCATCAGTGTGTCATGCAGAGGATGTGATGTGTTGTCATTTATGTTCAGCAGTTTGTGCAACAGCCTTCTCTCAGTAATGACTCAGAGGCTCCAGAGGAGTGTGCAGCACAGAGCCAGCCTTCTTGATCAGCTTGTTCAGCTTCCAAGTGTCTCTGGCTCTGATGCTGCGACCATAACAGATACAACAAACTAGTAAAAAAAAAAAAAAAAGTGAAACATTTTACTGAATAAATCAAAAGACATGTTTCCTCAAGAAGCACTGTCTGCTCTGTCAGTTCCTGTGCAGTTGTGGCCAAACGTTTTGAGAGTGACACAAGTATTGGTTTTCACCAAGTTTGCTGCTTCAGCGGTTTTAGATCTATTTGTCAAATGTTTCCATGGTATACTGAAGTATAACGAAAAGCATTTCATATGTTTCAGGAGCTTCTGATAAGGTTTATGCAAAGAGCCAATATTTGCAATGTTGGCCTTTTCTTTTTCAAGATGTCTGCAATTCGCCCTGACATGCTGTCAGTCAACTTCTGGGCCAAATCCTGACTGACAGCAGCCCATTCAGGCATAATCAGTGCCTCAGTGGGTTTTGTTTGTCAATCCAGCTCTTCAGGTTTGACCACAAGTTCTTGATGGGATTAAGGTCTGGAGAGTTTCTGGGCATGGACCCAAATTTTCAATGTTTTGTTCCCCGAGCCACTAAGCTGTCACTTTTTCCTTATGCTCCATCGTGCTGTAAAAAGGCATTGTTCTTCACCAAACTGTTCTCGGATGGTTGGCAGAAGTTGCTCTCAGATGATGTTTGGTACCACTCTCCTTCAAGTTCTTCATGATCCGATATCTGGTTGATTTTGTACTCTTACTAGCAGCAACACTCATGCCTGTGAAGCCCTTTTTTATGCAAAGCAGAGATGACTACATTTAAGGATAATCGATAAAAAGCAAGGCAAACTTTTATTTTACACTTTCATACTCCATTACATGAATTCTCTTAAACATAAATGTGTTAACATTTGGATCAAAATAAGTAAACAATCTTCTTTGATAGGTCAGACCTTAAATTCATAGAATCACATTAACTTAGCTAAATGGTATCGCTGGCAGGAAAGTAAAGAAAGAGGAGCCAGGAAGTCTAGCTTTACAACCGTACAGAAAGAATTCTGAAGATAAAAATATGATCCTGAATGGCTCAACACACACGCACACACACACGCAAACAAACCACCAACAGCAAAAATTCTGTCATAAAAAAGTAATGTAAACTGAAATCATTCAGGTTTTCCCGTGAATGTGTAAAAAACAGCCACACAGCAAATCCCGTGGCCCTGGAGTCTCTGCGGTCACTCCTCCATTAATGCCCAGGCTTCTTCGGCTTTCATGTAGTACTGGTTGGCCAGTCGACCCTTCATGGCCGCCATGGCAGCTTCTGCGGCTTCGGTAAAAAGATCACCTGCGCGAGAGAGACAGTATGAGGCGTTACAGAAACTAAAGCTTCTCCGTGCCACAGATCAACAGCGCCTTAACGAGCCCTGCTGCTGCACCAGGAGAACGCGCAAACAGAAACTGGCGTAGGATTTCTCGAAGTTACGATGGTGCATTCTGTTTTATTCAGCGCACAGAGGCCGGCGTCAAGTCGAACCTGCTCTCTGTGGGTCTGCGTCGAGGTTGTGGCCTCCCTCTTGGTACATCTCTGCCTCTCTGGCCAGCAGAAGGTAGCGAGGCTCATCCTGAGTCCCATCGAACTCTCCCCCCTCGTCGTAGTCCATCATGTTCAGCGCGCTGTCGTACCAGTGAACCGCTTCAGACCAGTCCTGCTTTCTGTGGGAGCAAAAGATAAAATGCTTTAACTCACAAATCTCCATTAAATAAAAACACTAAAAACCTGCAACTTTAAATGTGATACGGTAATGAAAATAAGATGCCACTAGAGGCCACTAGAGGGCAGTATTATCAGGTACTGTCATCCCCTTAGACCAGAACTCAAACAGGCCCGTCTGCCCTGCACGAACCCTCACTGACCTGTCAGCAGACAGACTGGCTCCAGTATCAAAGGCTCTGGCCACTATGATCATAGAAGATCTGTCTCCAGCCTCAGCAGCCTGCAGCAGATACTTGAACCCTCTCATCCTGTTTCCTGCATTATCCTGCAAACAACACACATACATCAGAACAAAAAGCCACAGTGGGAAGTGAAGCTGAACAATAAGAAGGAAAATACACGGCACACGGTACCTCCAGCTGCATTTCTGGGAGTATATGATGAGGCAGCTGCAGACAGCACTGTCCCAAGGCTACGATGGCCTCCAGCTCTCCACACAAGGCGGCTCTCTCCAGGTGGAACATGGCCGCGTTCTGGTCCCACTGCTCGTCCTTCTCACAGAAACGGCCCGCTTCGTGGTACCGCACCATCGCCAGGTGGACCTGGGTGGGAGAGCCAGAATACAAACACGTGAAACATGTTGAGTTGCTTCATTACATTTAATTTGCTACAGGAGTTCTGACTGAACAGACTGCTTTGTTTTTTATGGCTAAAATAGAAGGTTTGCGCGCACACCACAGTTTGAGAAACACTACAGCAGAGGCACAGAAACATTAAATTAACTAACGCGTTTGTAAATGTTTTGTCCTCTTACCTTTCCAAGAATCGACTGGCCGATCTTCTTCTGCAGCAGATTGTTGAGTCGTTCCACCTCTGTGGCCACACAGGAAGGTCGGTGGACGTGAGCGCGGGACGAGTGAAAGAAGGTCCACTTCTCCTCTGTCAGCTGAGCAGAAACCGGCAACAGAAGATCCAAGAAAGCAAAAAAAACTCAGCATCTGATATTCACTGCATGAAATATATTAAGGTTAAAAAGTCACACTCCAATCTCAGGGGTGTACCCATCCAGGAATATCTGCTTTAAAGGTCAGAGCGGGAGGAGTACACCCCTGTTAATGCAAAAGGAGTGCGCGTGCACACACACACACGCGCGCGCGCGCACACACACACACACACACACACACACAGACACACACACACACACACACACACACACACACGAAAGAATAAGCAGGGTGGCAGAGCTGGTGAAGGTGAAAGAGGTAGATGGTGTTTCAGTTCCAAGTATCATTTTAATGTCTACTTAATTCGTATTTTCAGACTGTTTTCATTCATTCAGGGAAAAAAAAAAAAAAAGCAGGAGTAGACATGGAAACAGCGGAAGTGAGTTTAATCCACAGAAATCTCAACTGGAAGCAGAGCGATGCTTGAGGCAAAGATTCAGCTTCTTGCCAAAAAAAAAAAAAAAAATTGCAAAGCGCAGCACGAGGAAATGCCTAGCTCAGGAGCTTCCATGCAAATAATCACCCATTCGCTGTCAGAAGAGTATGAATTTAAGTTTGCAGAGACTCTTGGAGGAGCTACCATCTTCCTCTAGTAAGGGGAAACAGAGGAGGAGGAGCTGAATTAGAGGAGAGGTGAGGAGTGATTAAACAAGTGATGAGAAAACAGATGAAAGTGATGTTAGCGTGACGTTAGAATAGGGTTATTTGATCACAGCGATCATGATGATGATGATTATGAGCGAGATGAGGAAGGGGTTTAGGGATACTTAAGTTTGTTTACCCGTCTGATACTTTCCTCATCAGACTCTGAATACTGCCTGTTGTAGTGATGATGGATCTATGTGATATAATATGATATAGATTGTAAAACCAGCTGACAGATATTGAATAAATGCTATAAATGGGGCCAGAGAACGTTCACAAATCCAATCCAAAATGATCCCAGGAAATACAACATATATACACACCTAATAAATGTTGGACATACAGATAAATATATTTCATCGTTACTTAAAGGCTTGCTCTGGACTGATTAAATAAAAGTCTTTACCCCATCTACGTGGTCATTCGGATCCCCCTCACTCCTCCTCTCGCTGGGGTAGCCGCTGTCCCCGCTGTTTTCTGATTCCTGCGGAGAAAAATCAACACTGGAAATACTGACTTCAGGCGATAAGCCTCTATCAACGAGTCCAACAATAACTGTTTGAGCAGCACAGAATTATGTTACAGTCGAGCTGACCTTTGACAACAAAATAACTTGCACAAAAGCACTCAAGCTGAGGTCATCAGTTACGTTTATCTCAGCTCGAAGCTTGGGGGGTGAGGCAGTGCTTTGTGTTTTTAATGTGTTTCCTTTAATGCAGGTTAAAGGAGACACATTAAAAGTTCTTACTTACCCTGTGTTCACTCGTGTTGCTCATTCTGTCGTGTTCGCACATGCCGGTAAAAGATAAGCCTGTAAAAAGGTAAATAGAAAAAGCTTTTGGATTGTATAGAAGTCTATGAGAAACTCAGTCCTCCTGCTCACGTGATCTGTGACCTCAGTAAACACTTTCCTGCTGGCTTTATGGACTCGGTCACTAGCTTTAAGTCTCATTTAATAAAAACTTGAGTTTTTTTTTGTAAATTATGGTCTTATAATTTACAAAATAAATGGTACTGCAGTAAATCTGTCTTGCATGTACTGACGGTTAACTTGCCTAGAGAGCCAGATGCAGCTGGGGGGGAGCAGGGAAGGATGAGAGGGGAGCAGGGGATGGATTCCACATCGCTCATGCTCTCATCTGCAGACGAGGTCTCAGACAGGCGGGACAGGAGCGGAGGCGCCCGGCTGGCCGACATGGTGCGAACACGAGGAGAACCGCAGTACTCCTCGCAGCCTCTCAGCACCGTCTGGGCGGACTTCTACCGAAAAACAAGACAAAAGTTAAAAAGGAGAAGAATTCAGACGTTTCTTTGCTCTCTACTCATAAGCCGTAGACCCAAATCTTCTAAAGAGGAAATAAACTTTCAGCACATTTTCATGCCTAAATATAGAAATTGTGAGCAAAGTGAGATCTGCCAGCAGCAATGGGGAAGTCAAGCAGCTCAGCAGGGCAAGTGCAAGAGACAATTTGATCAAAGTTTGGCTTTTAAAAATTAAAAATGGTCCATAAATAAATAACACTCTTAATTCTTCAGAACATTTTGCCCCTATTTTGCTACTATTATTATCCTAAAGGCTGCTGATTTAGTCTTTAATATTAAGTATTTAAAACAAAGAAATTACAAGCAGTTTGTTGGTGCAGTCCAGCTGAGACGTCTCAGCTTGGGAAAGGTCGAACGGCGTCAGGCCCATGCTCTTGCAGATCTTGTTACACAGGTGGGAGTGGAAGAACAGGGCCATGCCTCGCACACCTGCAACACAGGTGTGATCAGGTTGGAGCGTCTCAAACATTTACTGATATAGGTTTATAGAAGCAGTTTGCCAAAAGGTACGCGCACCTAGATTTCCATCTCCGTAGTCGGTCCCCTTCGCTGTGTGGATCTGAGGGTCAGTGTAGAGATCTCCGACTCCCTGGATGTCCACCACGATCAGCTGGTGGCCCGACCGCTCGAAGGTGAAGTGACTAAAGGCCTGATGGATAAAAGATGGACATTATATTTCACTGGGTCTTTAGCGTGTGTCCTTAGCACGTATTGACACCACTCCACAGGTGACCACTCACCTGTGGAGTGAGGCGGATGTTGTCGTCCCTCACAAAACCGGAATTGGAGTTGTATTTGATGTACTTGCCCTCGATGTAATGCTCCAGATGGAAGAGAGCTTTACCGGGCCGGTTTATCATCTCCACCACACACATCTGCATGATGTCCACCTGAGGAATTAAAATGTATCGGAGGTTAGCCAGAGCAGCTTCAACAGCTTGTTTCAGACACAGGTTGATCTGAGAGGCTGAACCAAGGGTCGGTGTAAGGTTATAAAAGATCATTTTATTTATTGTTTTTTTAATTAAGTGGAAATCGTGCAAAGCTATTAGAGTCCCAGAATAAAAATATGGAGCCATTCATCTTCTTAACTTCTTATCCAAATCAGGGTTGTGTGTGTGTGTGTGTGTGTGTGTGTGTGTGTGTGTGTGTGTGTGTGTGTGTGTTGCATAACTAGAAACACTTAGAGACAGGTGGAGGGCCTCCGAAGAGCTCTTTCTGAAGGACTTTTGCTGATTCATTAGCCACACCGCCTCATCCCATCACATCAGTAAATGTTTCTCCCGTACCTGTTTGGGAGGTCGGTGGCGATTGTACTCCTCGCCCCAAAGTTTGGCCTCCGTCTGCAGCCTGACGTCCTCAAAGTAAACACTCCTATCCACCGTCTCCATGTAACGCTTGGCCACGTAGTTGGATGCCGACTTCCAGTTGCTGCTGTGTGAGAAATTCGACAACTTCTTCCTGCAGGGAGAAGAAATAACAGTAAACGCACATAACTCAAAGATAGAGAAACTCCCTCGCTGCTATAAATCTTTATCAAAATATATAAATAAAGACATTTTTAATAACAGCTTCAGATGTGCCCTAACTGATCCGGGGTCACAGAAGAAAAACTGATTTAAAGCCACATGTGTATAAATCCAAGAGGAAAAACATACCAGATTTCAGAATTTCTTTTTTTAGGGCCTTTAATGTTTGGGCTGGTAGATGTCGGGAGATTTATTTTGATCCTCTGGGCTTTTATCAGAGGACGTTTTCTGTGGGATACCGCAGACAAAACACAACTAAAGTGGGGGGGTGGTGTTGATGGATGCCTCTCTTTTACATTCCCCACATAACAGAGGATTAAACTTTAACAATTAGACTAATATGTCTTTTCTCTGTGAATCTGCCATGCCATGTGAAAGCACAAGCAACAGTGGGGCCGTGATGGCGGCGTACGCTCTGAGTTTAACCATTTAACATCCAGGGAATCAATACTGAGATTAGCTTGTTTAGCGCGATTCCCAGTCAGCTGCTGTTATGCTGACTGAGAATTTTGGGGAATGTGGACCTGTACTGCTTTTAGGCTCCAATCTACAAGAGACATATTTCTCTGTTTTGTTTACACTGAGATCAGAACAGCATGAGGCCAACAGCCGTTAGATAAGAAGCAGACTCACGCTCTGAAGCACTCCCTCATGGCCCCTTTCCCAAAAGGCTGTGAGAAACAAGACAGGAGGAAATAAATTAGATGGGAGAGAGAAAGATACTGCGAGTCTTTGAAGTACACATTTCTAGTGAGAGGCAGCACCTGCGCAGCCATCTTGATGTGGATCTGGTCTTGAACCCACTCTCCTGTAACGGCATTGTACCTGTGACGATGAACAACTGTATTAATATTTATTTAATCGTGTACTACAGAAAGATGATGGCTTCTATGCTGTTCTTGACACTTGAATACTTAAATCTAGCCCCATCAGAGCATCTGCATTTGAAAGAGGTAGTAGGATTTCATCTTTGAGAACTGGATTGTTACTTTTTTGAGATACAAAACTTGAAATTTTGACTTAGATGGCCAAAAAAAAGTGGCGTAAACAAGTTTCCATATAAATATGAGTTCTTTAAGACTTTCTTGGATAAGTATAGGTCACACAGACTCACTGCACCATCAGGTGGTCCAAACTGGTACTACATGAAAGTACAACCCAGCCCTAATTTAACTTCAGTTGACACCTCCTCAACACAACACATGCTTTGGATATAAAGTAACAGCAGTTGTTTCTTTACATTATTTTGATAGTTGTACATCATTTTGTAAGGTTTTAAAATAATTTTAAATACAATAGGCAACAGTAGCAATGTTATTATTGTTAATGCAGTCATTTCTAAAGGAAGCTAGGATGCAAGGAATCAACAACAAAAATAGTGCTTTCCATGCTACTAATATGAGTTAACAACATTTAATACTTTTTAAAAAGGTAGTTTTACTGGACTGCAGACATCAGCTAACTACCGACAGATAGTTCAGCCGACTGAACCATGTCTGCACCACATCTGTGAAGAAGTGACATTATGTTTCCAGACTCAATCCACACTGTAACCTGATGTGCACGATTCCTATAAAATGTAACTATACAGTGCAGTCTGCACAGATAGAAGCGCTGGCAATGGTGTTGGCCACTTGAAAGGCTTTGTTGCAGGTAGGGCTGGACGATATGGCTCAAAAATATGATTTTTTTTAGCTGAATGGCGATATTCGATATATTTTTACTTCGCAAAAGGTATAAACAAAAAGGCACTACTGAGTCACATGGGCACTTTTTTTTTTAACATTCAGCTGTAGATGTACATGAGAAATTGCTCAAA
>JAVDPK010016674.1:0-17047 GCA_034780415.1 Cichlasoma orientale
TGTGTGTGTGTGTGTGTGTGTGTGTGTGTGTGTGTGTGTGTGTGTGTGTGTGTGTGTGTGTGTGCGTGCGCGCGCAGACGTCACCTCAGTTCCTAGGGTCATTTTTTTTAATTATGCATCTCTCACTTACAGTTGGGCATTGCCATTGGGTTCCTGGTTCCACCCATCCTTGTGCCTAATGTGGATGACATGGACGAGCTGGCACATCACATCAAAATAATGTTCTACATTAGCGCGGGCATAGCAACCGTCATCTTTGTCCTTGTGGTCATCGGTAAGTGTTTAAAGGGAAGACGACTATGTTTATAACCGTTTCAGTTTGTGTTGCAGAATTTGGGGTAATTTCAGTGGGAAGAAAATCAGGGCATGGAAAAAAAAAGTGGACTGTATCACGGAATCGTCAGTGAATGTCTTACAGCAGTCCCTCCTCACCAACTCCACTGTTTGCAGCTTCCAGCCTGCAGTGTTGTGGTGCCGTATCACTGTTTTTGGCTGTGGAGACGCATGGATCTGATTCTGGCTTCAGGATCACATCTGTATAAAAGAGCCAGTAGGTTCACAGAGTGGGTAAGAGCTGTCAGAGCTCTTTACTCACTCATGCAGCAGTCGCCCACTGCAAGTCACCTTCAGTGTCACGCAGCTCCCACAGCCATGGTGGGAAAATTTATAAAGCAAAGAGTCATCTTGACAGTTTGTGGTTTCTAGTGTTACCGCACCTCGACTCCTTTGTCCTTCATAGTAATTTAATAATGGGAATGTAACTACTAGAAGAGCTACAATGCTGTTTTAAATAAGAAGACAAGAGTCTTTTTGCAGCCCGTAAGTTTAGTTTTTGTTATAAATATTTAGTCTTCCGTATGGCAGGGCGAGCTTTTCATGGAGCTGTCTGGCTCCTCAGCCAGCTCCGCTGGGAAGCTGAGTCTGCCTGAGATGTGCTTTCTAGCGAAAAACTCAACTTCGCTGCAGTCCAGCAGATGAGCAGCTGCGGTAATTGCTGTAATTGTCTGCCTTTTGATGAGACGAGTTTGGACATGATGTGAAACGCAGGCAGGGACTCGGGGAGTCATAGCCGTGTTTTATAAAATCATCGGCCCTCCAGCTCTGTTAAATTCTCTTTTCACCTCCACCAAGGACTAAAATTCACTGAAGGTCAGAGATGCATGGTGTAGAAGCAGTCTTTTTATTTCTGGGACATGCTTACTAAATAACTCAGAGGCAGATCCTTGGGTGACAATCAGCTTTTGACTGTGCGTGTGAGGGCAAAGGTTGGTGATTCCAGCTTTCACCCACTGTGGTGTCAGGGAAAATCTGTATTTCATTTTACATACTGCACAGAAGCATCTGCTTGTCCCATCAAGCAGTTTTTATTGATTTGAAAAATATATGATCACATATGTAGTGTGCACCGCCAGTTCTGAGTATACATAATGTATATTTATGCTTGTAGAAATCAGAGATATGCATCATATTTGGCAACCTGACAAATGCAAATAACAATACAGAAACTATTAGGAAATGTATAAATGCACGAAAAATACTGAAAATGTCACCTTTTCATTAAATAAAACTTATTTAATGATAGTAGTACTTATGTTAAAAGACACAGAATTATAACAGCTGAGGAAAACTGGACCAAAACACACACAAAATCTGACTAAAGCCAAAAAAGCAAATTAAGTAAAAACTGTGGCACAAAGATGATAATTAGCTGGCTGGAAAGCTTATCTGCATTTTCTTGCACAGGCTTAATCAGGCATCACATGGACTTTGCACTAGAGAGCTGGGAGGGGGTTGGGTTAAAGATCATTCCAAGTGTGATCCAGCTGACATTTGTGTCCTCACATGCAACTCCATTAGGTAATGTCTAAAAATGTTGAGGGCTGCAGCACATGTGTGAAAACTGCTGTGGAGACTGATATCTTATCTTTATAGGTATGTCGTGTTTAGCTTCCACTGTGACTCTTACTTCAGCATCACACTGAACTTTGCTCCTTTGTCTCTGCACGGTCCTGTTCTAATCGCTGTCCTGAACTAAATTTTATAAAATTGAAAAAAAGAGACACTCACAGTCAAAGACGGTGGAAAAACTGGGTGCAGGACTAAAACCAGTCATAGAAAAAGAGAAGTAGAGTCCGCACATCTGGAGTAGCTCCTAAGCAACTTTAATGTAACTTTAATGTGCAGAGTATTACAGGATGACACACTCTCTATATACACACCTAATCATGATCATGTGATCACAAATACCAATAAATAAAACAAAAAATACATATGCAAAACTGCACGTATTTATAAATGTACAAGGTGAAATTCAACATCAATGACAAAAAAAAAGTTGTGTTTTTTTGTGTTTGTTTTTCAGTGTTTCAGGAGAAACCCGAGATCCCACCCACGCAGGCCCAGGCGCAGGCCAGGAACACGCAACCTGACGAGTACTCCTACACAGCTTCCATCTTGAGGCTGCTGCGCAACAAGCCCTTTATGCTCCTGGTGGTTAGCTATGGTGGGTCCCTCAATGTCGTCTGTTTTGTACTTAAATATGCAGACTGGTAACCAAGACAATCTGTGTAATGACAGCTTGTCACGTGTTGTATTTGCAGGCTAAACTAAAAGGTTATTGATTCTTTTCTCATCTTTGCTCCAGGCTGCAACTAATAAGGATTTTAATTAACCCGTAATTTACTTTCTCCGTAAGGTGAAGTTCTTGGTGCGCTCAATACGACATGTTTAGATGTCTTTTTTTTCTCTGCCAAACGCTCCAAAGCTCAATCAACTCAGTGAAGTCACAGTACAACACAAAAAACGGGGCGTTCCTGTGTTCACGCTGGAAGCATCATTGCATTACAATTCATTTTTAACATGTTTATGCAAACATAGAGATGAGAAATATTTTCACACATTTCTGTGTCACAGTGGCGTCTTAATTACATCACTGGGCAATCCCACATTGCTTTCCTTATCCAGGATAGGATGCTGTTGCAAAATCCTCAAAATAGATGTCTGTCATTCACAGTCCTTATCTGCCTCTGTGTGTGAGTCATGAAAACTCATTGATTCTGTGTAGTATTGATCTAATTGTCTTTTGAGATAACACGTTTTTCTTTGCTCAAATGCCACTAATTAGTGATGACACTGGGAAAGACTGTCCAAAGTCTTTGATGTTAAAGGGCTGTTTGATTGTGCAGCACAGCTGTAAACTCTGCTGCTGATTGTGAAGATAACTGCTGCGGCTGTTTGAGTATCTGCATTTTGGCCTCTGTGGCTTCCAATATGTTTTACATTGAAGAAGCCACCAGCTGATAACCTGTGAGGCACCTGTTTCTCAGACTGTAGACTTTTTGCTCAGTTGCATCTCTTTCTTATCCCCTTAAAACCCCTTTACCCTCCTCTAGCTTTAGTTTTTGGCAATTTCCTCCCTGGAATAGCCCGCACTTCTTAGAACAAAAATCCTCTGCTGAATTTTAGAAGGAGGTTTTTGTGTATTGATCATTTTTGAGACCCTAATAACCACAAAGCCACATACATTTAGTGAAGTTTATTTGTTCACACTTAGTCAGTTGGCCTTTAAACATGATAAGGTAGCACAGTGTGGAAAACAGGAGTGTTCAGTTAAATGTTCTCAGGCAGAGTACAAAAATAATCTAATTGTAATGTCTTTTAGTGTTTGGCATCTAGAGGTACTGATTCATAGTACTACATTTAAATATTAGCCGAGCACTCTCTCAGGACTGATACAGAGGTATTGTGTGAGGTTCTCAGCAGTTTTTAGGTAGAAGCAAAAGGTCTCATCTGGTCCCCAGACGAGACCTTTTTCTACAGATCGTCTCAGAATAAACTGTTTTCTGTTTGTTGTCTACAGGGTTGAACGTCGGCTGCTTCTATGCTATTTCCACACTGTTGAACCGGATGATCATTGACCACTATCCTGTAAGTCCCCATTATGGCTACTGCCTTTTTATGTGCTTACACTTTATTCCAAATCAGTTCTGTTTTTGTGTCACCTTTCCTCTGAAAGGTTTTGTTCTCCATTACCTTCTCTAGCCTTCTTTCCTGCCATATGCTCAATGTAAATAGGCCCCGCAGATCGACGCTGTTTGACCTCATTTGACACTGAGCTATAAAGCATCCAAACATATGACCCTGACACAGATAACAGGAGTCCGATTGTTACGGCCCAGTACCTCTAGGATAAAACAACTACACATTGTGACTTCACGGGTGTCTCATATGGCCTGTGAACCATAACCGCCAACATTTTCTCTTTCAGGGTGAAGAAGTGAATGCTGGGAGAATCGGTCTGACCATTGTCATTGCTGGTATGGCGGGCTCCCTCATATGTGGCATATGGCTGGACAAGACCAAAACCTACAAGTAACAGATTTCTTTTAAACACTAGTTTTCAATGATGTGTACAAAAAAAAAAGCAAACACAGAGCTATGCTTTCTGACACTAAGAAAGAACCTACATTATCCTAAATATACACGCTACAGACACTTCATTGGGTACACCTTGCTTGTACCAGGTTGGACCCCCTTTTATCCTTCAGAACTGCCTTAATTCTTCATGGCATCGATTCAACAAGGTGTTGGAAACATTCCTCAGAGATTTATATTGATATGATAGCATCACCAAGTTGACACTTGCTTGAAACCATGAATGCCTGCACCGAATTTCATGGCAATCGAGAATTAAGTTGTCGAGATATTTCAGCCTGAGCCAAAGCAGTGGACCAGCGTGGACTAACGTAGCTTCATGTGCTTTAGTGAAACGACTCTTAAAGTCTCTCTTGCTCTGTACAATGTTAGCTGTGCTTTAAAACATTGACTCGTTGCATGAAAGTCCTGTAAGTCACCCATCCGTTCACAGAGAGATGTCCAAGTGAATTAAACCGTTTGAGCAAAGGAAGGCACAAATAAGAATACAGCATAGCCGAGTTTTACGTGTGATGTTGCTCTCTGCTTATCTGAACTGGCAGCCTATACTTTACTGGTACTTCAATGTAGCTTCTCAAGCCTTTTGCCGCTACATTAAAGGTGGAGAAACAGTAATAATACAATCTTAAAAGTGAAGATTTCTGATCATTAGTGCTGCTGTTTTTACTTTGCTAAGCTAGATATATACTTTTACTTTTTTCCCCACAAAATGGCCATTCACCAATTTCCACAAGTTAGTGTTGATAAACTGCCTTCAGTAACGTGGCATAAAAACTATTTATGATTAGAAAAAAAGATCCTCTGTCTGCAGATTCCTCACATGCCATTAGGATGGTTATCTATCAGAGCAGTTAAGCCCAGATTTATATTGTGGATCCTGACTCTCGCACTGTCCTAATTTGGAGTGAGTCACAGGACTACGCTATATTAACAAAAATGTTTTGCTGCCTATTTTACGCGTGGTTGCACAAGAGGCAGCTTCACCAGAGTGAATTTGTTTTTGCAGATGGTCCTTCTTGTGACAAGTAAATTATTATTATTTTTTTAAATATTGAACATATTTTTAGTCACTCTGTTTTTATAGCTTGCATTGGTGCTCATTGTGCCTGTCATAACATGCACCATGATACATGGGATGCGTACAAAGGAAATTACTGCCACTGTGATTGGCTGAGTCACTGGACCTTTATCACTTCTAGTACACACTTTACATTTTATTGCAAGTTCAATCATAAAAAAAGCTATAACAGCTTCAACTCTTCTGAGAAGGCTTTCCACAAGGTTTAGGAGTGTTTTTAAGGGAAGTTTTGACCATTTTTCCAGAAGCACGTTTGTGAGGTCAGACGCTGATGTTGGACGAGAAGGCCTGGCTCACAGTCTCTGCTCTAATTCATCCCAGAGGTGTTCTGTTGGATTGAGGTCAGGACTCTGTGCAGGCCAGTCAACTTCTTCAACACCAAACTCGCTCATCCATGTCTTTATGGTCCTTGCTTTGTGCACTGGTGCGCAGTCATATTGGAACAGAAAGGGGCCATCCCCAAACTGTTCCCACAAAGTTGGGAGCTTGCAATTGTCCAAAATGTCTTGGTATGCTGAAGCATTAACACGCCATTTCACTGGAACTAAGGGGCCGAGCTCAACTCCTGAAAACTACCCCACATCATAATCCCCCCTCCACCAAACTTTACACTTGGCACAGTGCAGTCAGACAAGTACTGTTCTCCTGGCAACCGCCAAACCCAGACTCATCGATCAGATTGCCAGATGGAGAAGTGTGATTCATCACTCCAGAGAACACCTCTCCTTCTCTAGAGTCCAGTGGCGGCGTGCTTTACACCACTGCTTCTGACACTTTGCATTGTTCTTGGTGATGTAAGGCTTGGATGCAGCTGCTCAGCCATGGAAACCCATTCCATGAAGCTCTCCATGCACTGTTCTTGAGCTAATCTGAAGACCACATGAAGTTTGGAGGTCTGTAGCGACTGACTGCAGAAAGTTGTCGACCTCGGTGGATGATGCACCTCAGCATCCGCTGACCCCACTCTGTGATTTTACATGGCCTACGGCTTCGTGGCTGAGTTGCTTCCACTTTGTTGTTATACCACTAGCAGCTGACTGCGGAATATTTAGTAGCGAGGAAATTTCAGCACTGGACTTGTTGCACAGGTGGGATCCGATCACCACGCTGGAATTCACTGAGCTCCTGAGAACGACCCATTCTTTCACAAATGCTTGCAGAATCCACTCCTGAAAATGTCAGCGTTCAGTGATGTACTTGCTTTTATATTTGGAGAGGGTTCCCCTGCTTTTGCTGGTTTGGTCACAGCAGCAGTGAGTGACCAGCTACTGAGCTACTGTTCGACGCAAACTTTAAATGACAGCTTTTCAGTAATCTCAAATAGGTTTAGATTAGAAGATGTCAATCAGCTCATCATCATTACTGTATTCAAAGTCTACGCATTGTAAAGTTGGCACATGATGACGAGGCAAAGGACGGCAAGAAGAAGGCTTAATCATAGATGGTGCTGCTCATATAACCGTCAGGTCAGACTTGGCTTAAGATCAAATTGAAGCCCTGCTGGGAGAAAATGGACTGTTTGCCCTCGATGGATGGGCAGAGTGGACTTCAGACCACCAACTTCAGTAGACATTGCTCCAACACAATACATAGGCGTACCTGACGTAACAACACAACAATTCCTTTTTCACGTGTTTGTTGATGAGTTTAGTTGTTCCCTTTTAATGTTTTAAACCTACACATTGCACCTTTAAACATTAATGTAACAGTCGAATTAGATTAAGCTGGATTTATGGAGTATTTTACCAAAAATGTGTGAAAATATGTATTATAAGTAAAAACGTGTGACAATTTGCTGCCATAAACTTTATTGCTGATATTAGTCTCCTGTCTCCACAGACAGACCACCTTGGCCGTGTATATCCTGTCTCTCACTGGGATGCTGGTCTATGCCTTCACCCTCAACCTGGGTCACCTGTGGGTGGTGTTTGTTACAGCTGGAGTTTTAGGGTAGGTAATCATTAACGAATAAAGACCACTGTGGCCATAAACACAAACAGTTGGGTCTTTCAAAATGCGAGTAGTCAACATGTAATATTCCTGTGTATGATTTCTTTTAATCTGCTCAGTAAATATGTTGGAAAAAATGGGGTTTCTCATACTTTACTTAAAGAAAGCGTTTTGGGAAGCGTCAAAGTGAGAAACTTTGAGGGGGTATCAGCTGTTTCTGAAACGAAAGGGTTGAAATCCATTTATTCAGGGACTGAACGTGTTTTGAAAAGTGGCTACATAAAGAGAAGGTTTATTGGGACATGTGTGATGGCACAGTGTTGATATTAGTTTTAACCTCGGGGTAATGATGAACCATGTCTGTCACATTTTAAAGTCCAGCTCTAAACAGCTGCTGAAGCTCTGTGTCATTCAGTTTCTCTGTGGCTCGCTCGAATAGCAGGAGTGCTGCTTTTTTGAGGCAAAAGTAATACTCCACAGTCCACAGGCTTTGTCAATTATTGCTATTTATGGTAAGCTGATTATGTCCATATTTGGTTTCCATAGCGATTCCTTTGTCTGCTTTTCTCTTCTGAAGCCCATTCGGGACGTATTAAACATCCATATACACTTGTCCTACTTTTACATTTGTGGAGCCTTTTTTTCTGCTGCTTTTGGGACAGTTAAAAATATTTAAGTCACAAACTACTTACGCCGGGTCAGACACTTTTGTTTTCATGTTTAATTTGACCTTCAGGTTCTGTCTTTCTCCAGGTTCTTCATGACAGGATACCTACCTCTGGGCTTCGAGTATGCGGTAGAGCTCACCTACCCAGAATCGGAGGGGACTTCGTCCGGACTGCTAAACTGTTCAGCTCAGGTCAATAACGTTAGCAGGACAGACTGCAGAGTCAGAGAACAAACATCAACTATAACATGTTGGTTTGGGCCTGTAAAGTGTTTACAACTCTCATTTCAGATCTTTGGAATCATTTTCACCATCTCTCAAGGGAAGATAATCGATAAATGGGGAACATTAGCCGGAAACATGTTCTTGTGCATCTTTCTGCTAATAGGAACAGTAACGACAGGTAACACATTAACCTCCTCTCTGTAGATTTGGACAGTTTTCCTTCTCGTGTCTGCATATGATATTTATATGCTGTAGATACTTGTAACAGAGAATGTCTGTTTAAACCTTAAACTATCGTAAACCTTAAACTAATCATTCATAGGCAAATGTCGCCTCCTAGTGGCTGAATTACTGTTCACAATATATTAAAGTTCTGGTTAAAGAGGACCATCTGTTTTAGCACTATATTTTTATTCTTGGACTCCACTAGAGCAGCTTTGCATGATTCACAGCTCACAATAACCTTTATTTACATCAATGTAAGCTGCAAATAGTTTGGAAATGATCTTATAACCCTTCCCAGATTGATGGGCAGCAACATTTGCTTCTCTAAGATCACTGTGTTAACATGCCTGAATGCTCCAGACCAACAAACTGCTGCTACAGTATGCAATTTAAGTGAAATTTTAGCTTTATTTTGCTATGTGTATTGTCCACATAATCAAGCACCGGTAGTTTAAAGTGTTTCATATTTTAATGCAGGAATAATCAAATCTGACCTTCGACGACAGAAGGCCAACCAACAGGCTGAGGTGCAGACAGTGAGTGTAAGTACAGCTGTGTGTGTTACATGAAGTCAGAGGTGGGCTCTTCACATCCCCGTGGAGAGGGCGTGTGTTTAGGGCCCACCCTGGCTCTGGATTGAATGCACTACGAGTGCTTTTCTGCTGGCGGCTTCGCTGCAGTCGCTCACACTGCAGTCTGCTGCTGCGGGCTTTGCATAAAGCGAACACAGAGGGTCGTCCTGCTGCACTGGTGGAAGCTTTCTCTGTGACTCACTAAAAATGTCATTTTCTTTCAACTTTGCTTTGTCTAACAGCTCTCCAGCGCGCTCTAACGGAAAGCATGTTTACGTGTTGTTGCTTTAAAGGCGTTACTCTGGTTTAATGCTTACATGGGTGCAGTTGAGAGCTGTCAAACAAATATTTTCTCCTAAAAAACTTTTAAAAAAAAACAAAAAAAACCCAAAACACACAAGTCACTATTAAAAATAGGTTAATTTTGTAACTTCAGACACATTATTTAGTCAATCATTTGACTTTTTTCATGAAAATTAAACTAATGAACACAGAAAGCAAAACTTAGTGACATTTAGCTGCTCAAAATCACCTCATCACTCAAGCCTACTTCACATTGTGCGTGCTCACCTGTTGCTTTGCTCTAAGTGAAGCTTGGGACCACTTGCTTTCTTTCTTTGGCTTTTTTGTCCTCATAATATTCCAGTTTTACATTAAAAATGCAGCTTAACCACCAGCAAGCCTGCACACCAATAGAATTTAAAATAATAACAGGGCAATTGATTAAAAAAACAAAAAAACCCACGAGTGATATATATAAATGAGTAAAGTCGAGCAAACAGTTCTATCATAATTAGTGTGATGCATGTAGTTTTCACACCAAAGCCTGTGCAAGTCTCACTAGCAGGCAGTGTAGTTGGGTGTGCAGGTGCTTCTGGATGCACTGGTGGTGGTGGTGTGTTATGAAGGACATGGTAGAGGATGAGGGGACCCCTTAGGGCCCCTCAGAGGTGTGACCCCAAAGCTATCATTCCAGCCTGCAGGCTCCCTGTCATCGGTGCAGGTCTACGGGGCCACATCGTGCGGCAGCCCCTGGCAGCGGCAGCCTTGAAATAAACCCACAACCTCACTAACACCAAAACACACACCTGCCAAGGTAGGGGCACACAACACCATGTTTTCAGAGTGTAAAAGCTACTGAAATTTAGTGCTACGAAACAGTTTGTTTGAGTTTGCAAAAATAGGGGTTTAGTGAACTCTTGACTGATATTTTGTGAACAATGATGATCGCATTACTTAAAGGTATTATCGGTAAACACTGATTCACTGTTACAGCTGAATTAAACATTTATCCGGTGGTTTCAACTTCAACTAAAACTCATCCTGAAGAGAAAAGTAAAGATTTGTACTGAATGTGAAGGGGTAATTTTTGTGTTAGTTTGTTCTTATGTCTTTCTGAATGCTGAGTCTTGATGTTAAAAACGACTTCCATGTCCCTCACTCATAAATGTCTGTCCCTTGCAGAAAATAACTGCTGATCTGGAAAGAGGAAGCTCTCCACCTGAAATCTTGAAAGAGGGGAAGTTGTAAGGAGGACCGACGTTATTCTGTCAAAGACATCATGCATAGACTAAAAAAACAAAAAAAACAAAACAACAAAAACTGACACATCAACATGCACAAATGAGTACAGAGCTAAAAGCTGTGAAGATTAAGTACAGGAGGAGGCTGAATCATAGAGAACTGCTCTCTGTGCTGCTTTACGGAGTAACACTTAAGGTACTGTCTGGACTCTGTGATGCAGTAATTCACACTAGTATTACAGGTGCTGCTTAGCTCATCCCAAACCATCATGGGGGAGCGCACTTACAAGGTTCACATCATCATCAGCCAAGACTGATCTTAAGAGTAAGGTCTTCAAACGAAGGCATTATACATGTCTTGTTACGTGCAATATAACTTTAGCGACTCCGACCTTCAGTCTAACTGAATTTCTTTCCTCGCTTCTACTGCCCTCTTCTGATTGGTGTTAATATAGTGTTTTATGCATTTAACTGGCATTATTTAAACTATTTCCTAACATTGGACCAATATTGTAATTTAATTCCGTCTTCACATTTCTGAAGGTATTCATCTTAGTGTTCTGTTTTTAGAATATGCGTGTTCCGTGCCGATTTAAGGACTGTGACGCGTTCACCTGTCACGGCAGCCGAGTCACCTGTCGCCTAAGCAAGGCTCTCGTGTCAGCCTGCCTGCAGTTCAGGATGGCGTCACAGTGCTCATTCTGAACGCTGCTGATTTTCAGTATGATTGATGCCGTGCATCTGAATACGCTTTGCGGGGTCAGCGTTCTCCTCGTTTTACTGTGATCTCTACAAAAAGGCACAACCGGCAAGAGCGTCTGAAACATAAAGGATGTCAGCACAGCGAAAGATAAAAACACGATGGGAGATTGAGACTAATCAGATCTGCTGCCCTTGTGATTTTGCACACTTTTTATGTGTACTTTTAGCTTTTGTTACTGTAAGACATACAGGCAGGCGACAAATCAAAGGAGAATGCACCAGAACTGTCACCTTCAGTGACCCCAGGTGTCCAACAACTTTGCACTGATGTGCACTGATCCTGATCGGGCCTAAATAAATGCCCTCCACAGCCTATCAGAGCCAAGGGCTCAGTGGTTCAGCATTTTCCTTCATTTTTGTTGCCTGTGTGTATTTCATGCTTTGTAACCAGTATTTGTACGGTTTGCCACTTTTAGCACCTTTTACTTCAGGTGTTGTGGTTAGTTGTCTGAAAATGTTCCTATTTTATTAGAACTGTTGTGTGTCTGTGAGAGATGCTAGTTATTCCTGGTCTCGGGACACTTTACAGTGCTGTAAATTGTCCGCACCCTTAGTTTTTGGCATTTGGTGTGATGTAAAGTTGATCCTGGACATAAGGAAAAATGAAACCGCAAAACACTGTATGGGATTTTCAGTATTGTACCAAAAAAGAAAATAAGAACAAATCAGTATATTAAAAACATAAATAAGAGGGCACTAGTGAAATGTATCGAAATATTTTTGTATTTCCCCACAATGTGCCCGTGTTTAAATCTGAATATTCACATCCAGAATTAGCACAAGAATATATTCAAGATGCCTGCTTTAACCCAAATATGAGAACCAAGCAGAACGGGGATTTAAGTGTTTGGCACAAATTGTGCAAAAAACAAAACAAGTCTGCATATTTCAAATACAAGATTTCACACTAATTATAGTGATAGAAAACATCAAAAATCAGGATATGTTTTTCAAAGTTTTATACAAAGTTATTTGTGCATAAATTCCCAGGCTGTACAAATCTTTCACGGCACACAACATGCATCAAGAGCAACCTCTGATGATTTTTGTAATCAGGAGCATGGTTTTACACTGCGCAGCCATCCGAGTTCTTTGGTACATCTGGGCTGTCGTTCATTGAAAGGATAGAAAGCGGTACTCTGGTGAAATAAAACAATCATTGTGAAAAGAAAATGTTTCGTAGATCTGTTTCTGCAGTCACTCAACAACACCACACTGAAACGAAGACTGATAATGAATCCACTGCTGTTAAGATACCACGAAACTCCAGGTGTTGCTCATTTGAATATGAAATCAATTATAAAGCAGCACACATTAACCACTGTATTGTAAAAGCAGGATCAATATATATGCTAATCAGTCACAACATTAAAACCACCTGCCTAGTCTGGTGTGCGTCCCTGTTGGGCTCTGATCCCTCATGCAGCCAGGGTCTCTGAGGATGTGGTGTTTGGGACCAGGGTGTTTGCACTGATTGCCATGGGATAGGGCTTCCAAAGATCTGGCTTGCTGTGGCACATCCCACATACGCACATTTGGGGTGGGATCTGGGCACTTTGGAGGCTGGATTGACACCTACAAGCTGCTCCTGTGGTTGTCCTGCTGGGTGGTCCGCTGCAGTCGTGGACCGTGAATGCTGGATATAATATTGCTGGATATAATATTATAGTTTCACAAGATAATGTTATTCACTTGACCCGTGTGTGGTTTTAATGTTGTGGCTGATCTGTGAAGATGTAAAAAGTGTCACAGTAGAAAGTAGATTTACATCAGGTCGCCCGGATCTTCAAGGTAAGAAGCGGCACACAAGGACCAGTTCATAAGAGGCTGGTGGAGGTGGAAACTCCAATTGCTGGGACTCAGTTACGCTTCTTCTGTCGCGCTCCGACTTCCTCTTGTGTTTCTGGAAAACACTGGAATCCGATGAGCATTCCTATGACAGAGAAACCTGCAAAAAACACAGCGAGACACTTTAAGGATTCTTTTATTTAACAATGTTTTCCAGTGTGGTGTGATCTAACTTTAAAATGCATTAAGGCATGATGATAATGAAGAGTCTAACAAAGGTTGAGCCACTATTATTCCTTACTTGCCACGATGAGAGGGGCCATGACTCCGATAGTCAGCGGCGCAGTTTTGTAGATGAAAGCCTCGGATAGAAAGTGGCCCAACGCCAGCACAAACGTCCATAAGGTGATGTGATACAGCCTGCGGGAGCCAGGGTGACACACTGTAAAAACATAACATGTAGGCTGCCAACAGAAACAAGGTGCAGGAAGCAATCAGCTGCCTTACGTTCTATTCTGGATATCAATGGCACAGGCACAGCGAATGATCGATGACAGCAGCGTCCAAATACCAAAGGTTCGAGCTTGGAGACCATTTACTGAGAAAACAGAGAAAAAAGTCAGAAATTTAGAAATTAAAAAAAGACAGACAGAATACATCATGATAGTGGCAGCATCCAGTATAAGTTAGTTACAGTATGGACAATGAAAGATGGTAATTTTTTAAAGCTTTTTCATTGTTTTATTTTATTAAATAATTTTTTAAAGCAGGTTACGCTGAGAACCTTGATTATTTAATTATGAGATCATATACACTCACCAGAAACAATCTAATTACATCATGCTAGTACCCGGTCGGACCCCCTTTTGCTTTTAGAACTGCTTTAGTTCTTCATGGCAGTTGCTGCAGATTTGTCAACTTCTCATCCATGATGTGAATCTCCCGTTCCACCACATCCCTACTGGATTGAGATCTGGTGACTGTGGAGGCCAGTTGAGTGCAGTGAACTCACTGTCATGTTCAAGAAACCAGTTTGAGCTTTGTGACATGATGCGTTATCCTGCTGGAAGCCATCAGAAGATGGGTACACTGTGGCCATAAAGCGATGGACATGGTCAGCAACAATACTCAGGTAGGCTGTGCCATTTAAATGATGGTCAGTTGATACTAAGGGGCCCAGAGTATGCCAAAAAAATATTCCCCACGTGATTACACCACCAGCGAACCATTGATACAATGCAGGATGGACTCATACTTTGATGTTGTTTACAACAAATCGGATTGTCACAGCAGAAATTGAGACTCATCAGACCAGGCAGCGTTTTCCAGTCTTCTATTGGCCAATTCTGGTGTGCTCGTGTGAATTGTAACCTCAGTTTCCTGTTCTTAGCTGACAGGAGTGACGCCTGGTGTGGTCTTTTGCTGCTTCAAGGTTCTTCTGCATACCTCAGTTGTAACAAGTGTGTTATTTGAGTTACTGCTGCCTTCCTTTCAGCTCAAAGCAGTCTGGCCACTCTGACCTTTGGCATCAACCACTACCACTCACTGGATATTTTCTCTTTTTGGATCTTTCTTTGTAAATACCAGAGGTTGTTGTGATGGAAAATCCCAGCAGATCAGCAGTTACTAGAAAAACATGCCTAAATGTGAGTTGTTGCCATATGATTGGCTGGTTACATAGTTGTGATAACCAGCAGTTGAACAGGTGTACCTAATAAAGTGACCAGTATATGTGTGGAATTGTACTGCATTACATGTTTAAAATAAACTTTTTATTAGTCATTCTATTAAGTTTTCCTCAAATTATTACTTTTTTAAAATACAAAGCAAGAAACAAAGGTTTAGGGTTAGGGTCAGAGTCCACATCAATGATAACCTTGAATCTCAGAGGGTAAACAGCAGTTAATAGATATGGCATATATGTAACACAACACTACAATAACTAATAAAAGTATTACTAATAACTACTAGTAGTTTGCCTCTTATTAACCCACACAGTTTGGCTATAATAGAGTTACTTTCTCTTCACCCTCAGTAAATCAGCTCTTGCTTAATGGACGCCTACTTAGATGAACAATTTTATTGCAAGAAGTGAGCATAAGTAGAATTATTTATGGTAGAGTTAGTTATGGGTTATTGGGGAAATGGCCTTGTAGAACGTGATCATGCATAATTAGGCATTTATAGGTGCTTTATTAACACTCGGTATGCCAATGATATGCAAGCAAGTGAAATAAGTGTTGCTTTACTTGGTATTCAAAGCTTTGTTTGTTTGACTTCTACCGATACGATCTATACTTAAAATATAATAATTGCGTTACTTTTAAGGTTGTAAATTCCACTTCTGTCGGTAAAAATCTCTCAGTTTTCTCACCAAACTCTGGCATGCCCGTGTAGAGCTTCTCGGACAGAAAGCTGTGATCTCTGAAACTCTGCACGGTGTTTCCCATCGCGATGACGGACACCATAACCAGCCAGCTCCGCAGGACGTTCAGAAAGCGACTCATCTCCTCTGTGTGTAAGAAGCACCTGTCAGAGAGGGAGACTCTGACGGTTCACTGCAGGACACACCACTCCGAAGCACAGGTCAGTACAAACACCGGTTATATAACCTGCACTAGAGGGATAAACAGATGTATTTGGATGTCTCAAGTCTAACGCAAGACATCAGCTGGAAATACATCATTAACTCATATGACATAACAGGCTTACGCCGCCTTAAGAAGGGTTCCTACAATTAGCTAGCCTGTTTTAGTTTAAAATATCACGAGTAGTACACGTATTTACCTGACTGCGTTTATCAAACTATAATATTCTCATCAAAACACGGTTATACTAACGCTAGAAAAAATGGGATTGAAGCCAACCCAGAATGGCGAGTCTTTCAATCTTGGCCCGTGGGGCTAACCAATAGGAGTGCTCAGAAATGACTCCAGTTAATCGGACCATGATTGTGATTGGCTCCCGCTGGAGTTAGGGTTCCGCCCCCTTTCCCCCCTCCAACCAATGTACATATAGCAAACCAGTCGCGTGTGGACAGTACGCTAGACTGCGTTCAGACAAAGAGTAAATGTGGAGCAAGAGAAGTATGCGCACTGACGCGCTTCTACGGACGACTCGTCTCTTTGCATTTATTCTAAAGATTCATCTAAATTGACTTTATTTTCAGTGGTAACCGGGACATGAAAAGCAGCATCTATAGAAACACCAGTTAAATCTGGCAAAAGAGGCTCGAAATATGACTAAACCTGCTCTAAAATACGATTTTAACATTCAAACATTTATTGACGGCAAGTTATACCTCTTCGGCGATCTTTGCTATTCAGTTCAATATTCTTTGAAGTCCAGATCTCTAGAAAATGCATTTATTATTATTATTATTTATATTATTAGAAATACAGTGAGGCATAACAGCTCATATAGCAAATGACGCAAATACATCATACAATAATATCATATAATAATACCATAATATAATGTATGACGGAAATAAGGGTAAAACAGACATTCTTCATAGATATATTTGTTTGTATTTTTTCCTACTGAAATACTTGTTATAAATTTCTGTACAGTACAGTACAGTACAAAATTTGGTCACATGATTAAATATTGCCGCACGCATGCGCCTTCCTCTGTTGCTATACAGTTGTTGTAGTTACAGGAAGATTAACGGGGATTGCTGGCCCTGGTGGCATAGATATATATACATAGATACCTCGTTGACTGGTTCGGCCCGCTGATGCGATGTAACTGTGTCCGCCATATTGGAGGAGGCAAAGCTGCGCTGTGAACTAATACAAGTGAATGGACTGAACTTCATAAA